>JAWQRJ010000192.1:0-25003 GCA_033557515.1 Diorygopyx duplodentatus
TGAATTCATGAGCCACTTTGCTAGCTTCTTGTCAAACCATTTCAAAGTGTTCATCAGTGCGATATTCTGTGAACCTGTCAATTAAATTATTGTGCAAATTTATGCATACTTAAGTATTCATTGTAGGACTTTGCATCATTTTACTTTTAGCAAATTTCTTTTGGTTTTTCTCTTTTGTCAATTGTATTTTACTATTTCTCAAAACTATTTCATATTTACGTCACGTTAACATGAATATGTCAAATGAAATTCACTATTTGTGAAAACTCTTTCACGTTATTGCAAATTTTCCTTTTTGAAAATTTAAATAAACAAGAATATAAACAGTTGAAGACGCAATTTATCAAAAAACAAGAAGATGACAACACTAACTATACTACGTAATACTATGTAACACAATACTTATGTATAAAAAAAATTTGAATTAGTTCAAAAATTCATTTCTGTTGAGGCAATCTCCCAAATATGTCTCCATATGTCAAACATAATTTTGGCAATGTTGTTGAGATTATGTTGAATAACTATTAATTTACTTAATAATTTTAACAATAATGTCTGAAACGGTAGTTTTTTAATTTTTCTTGTTTCTTTTTCTCTATTATTGTTTTTAATATTATTTGGCTTGTTTGACGTCTTTAACATCGTCGAAGTAACCACTGTAAAACTGTAACCGCTGTATTAGAGCTTTTGTTTTACCAAATGTCTTTTGAAAAGACATTTGGTCTTCTTTCAAAATATTTAAATTGCTGGCCATAAATTTATGGTTTTTATATCTTTATTAGTAGTTTTAAACGATCCAAAAAATATTTCAAAGAACGACAATTTGTCGTAAAATTAATATTAAAAAAGTTTTTTCTATTGGCAACCACAACGCTTTACACACTATAGTTTCTTATTTTAAATGGAAGCTTATATTTTTCTTTCTTTGCTCAAATTAAGCTATTTTATACCAGTGATCCAATTAGCCTTCGAAAACAATTCAGATAGGTGGCTTCGAAAATTTGACACTTGACAAATCAGTGCAGTTAATGTCAGAGTTCCTACAACAAAGAGACAAAATGTTTAATAATGCTGAAAAATGCGACATGAAAGAGAATGGGACAGTTGCACAAAATATTCCCATTCGATGTGCCCCAAATTCAATGCTCGCCATTGATATCTTGGAAACGGTAAGAGCTACAGACTCGGTTAAATGGAACAATATAGTTTATTTTGTATATTGTATATTTTGCTGTATTTTGTTTTTCCAAAAAATGCATAGCCTACTAGATATCCTGAAAAACCTGAAAATCGTTATTATCTTCTAATGTAAATATTTTCCATATTATTTATTGTAACAAAAAATTTCGATGGAAAACGCTGTAAGATATCAAAACATTCTGTAGGATAGATAATAAAAATATTTTTTACCTTGCACTAGTTTCAAGATGTGAGCCAAAGTTTTATTTTTTTTAAATAGAAACCGTAGTTGATTTTGATATTATCAAATTACTTGATTTTTCCCTTTCCAACGATACAAGGTTCGAGGCATTTATCTTTCATAGTTTAGGAGATATGAAGAAAAATCATATTCCACAGAAATATATAACCCACATCACACTATCCATGATTGAAACAAAAGACTACACATCTATTATTGATAATATTTCGACAAACACGTTTTCAGGAACGATTTGGATTTAACGTGCGATGCAAATAAAAAATATCATACAGGCTTTTAACTCCGTTAGTGTTCGTCGATTATTAATCAGGTGTTGTAATTCGAGGTATTTCATAGTTTAGGAGATATGAAGAAAAATCATATTCCACACAGATTTTAACCCACATCACACTATCCATGATTAAGAACTATGTATGTTTTGTTTTCCAAACAAAAGACTGCATATCTGGCATTTATTATCTTTTGTGTTTTAGTAGATATAAAGAAAAAAGATTTTTTGAAAAACAGTGGTATAAAATACTTCAATTTCTCAAAGTCTTGTCGAGTGCCAAAACACGACTTTCCATTTAAAACCATCGAAAATTGGACACTTGTACAAATAATATGCATCAGATAACCATTATAAAAAGTTTTAAAACAAAATTAATATGTACTTAATTTCAAATATGTATAAAGATTACTATCTAAGGTATCTATTTAAAGATATGAGGTAAACAAAATATTAAATATTATAACCATGGATCTATTTATAAAAAAGTAACATTCAAAGTTAAAATTATCTCTGTACTTATGCTCTCTATTCACAACGTATTTGTGGGAATCCCCTATAAATGCCGTTTAAAGTTTAAACGATTAAGTGTGAAAAATCACTAAAAAGCGGTTCGTAAATTTTTATTTTTATTGAGTTTAGAGCAAAAATAATTAGCTATATTTTAGTTAATTAGCGGTGCTTAAGTAATTAGTCGAATTCTCTAAAATACATAAAACTAATTAATTCTCAATTTATTTATAGTACATTTTAATCTATGGCATAATATTCAGCCAACATCACATCAGTAACAAGAATGATGATGCCGCTTTTTAAATTAGTCAACCAGGACTAAAAATACATCTTGTTGACACATCAACAGTTAGAGGTTAGGTTTAATTGTCACATTACGAAAGGGGTATTCGTTATGCAGTAAACTAACTATAAATGTTTATATTACATGGCATAAAATCAAAGGTTAGTTAATCTTTATTAATAAATCGTGCTAAAACGGTCGTAAAATAGTTTATTGATTATCTTATTTTCATTTCAAATCATAACATCTTACTACTTGCGGTAAATATCAAAGATAGCGATGTGGCGAATACACTTTTTTTTTGTACTTTGGATAACTAACAAGCCGCTTTTCATTTATTAAATAAAAAAATTGTTTTGTCACTTACCGTATTAGATGAATTTTATATTTACAATTAAAATCCATTTTTTTAACGATAATTATCACATTGAAAAGTCTCACATTGCACAGGAAAAAAGAACACCTCAGAGCAGAAAGAAACCGCGTTGAGCAAAATGCACTTTTACAACTAGGGGATGCAAAATGCAGCGATTAACTGCGAATCATACTGTGCAATTGTAGGTTAGGAAACAAAAATCAATACTGTCTGTGGCCGGTATCGCCACCGCGAGATTTTCTAGGTTAGTTATCACAGGTATCGAGACGGTTTCGTGGCTTCGAACACTTGGGAATTGCGTTTTTAATTCGGAAACGGCTTATTTACAAGGGCTGAATTTGCTAAAACACGCGGTTGGATTTCGGTTCAACCGGCATCGAGAGCGCTTCGACCGCAGCGCTATCGCGTTATGGTAACAACTGCTATCGCTTGCCGGTGCCCAAACGAGACTGCGCTCGCAGCTACGGATGTAGCTCTACCGGTGCAATAAAGTGGCGGCGGTGCACCGCCTCCTGCTCTTTCTTGGATCGCGTTTAGGTTCGATCCTGCGGTCTTGCAGTGGAAGACAGGAAGCGCGCAAGGTTTAGGATGTTTTGATGAGGCGCCGTGATCGTTATAATTTGTGGTTGGAAGGACGGGAGATAAAAGAAAATCGTTTCAGTTTTCACCCTTGTGTGCAATAAAATCGTGGGCAAGTCGAATATTTACTAAACTTTAGTAAATCTTTGTGTAAACAATGTTCTTTGATTGAATAAAAATGATTCTCTGATGAAATATATTACACCAGACATAATTGAATGAAAAATTCAACTTAAAATATCAAGATTTTAACTGTCAAAGTCAAATAGGGTGCGTTCATATGTTTTGTGTTTTTAAATTTACCTGATTATATCTTAACTCTTTATGATACGAAAATATTGGAAATATGTCTTTTTAGGGGTTGAAAAATAGAAAGAATTGGACAATATGTTGGAAAATTGAATTGGAAATTTTCGATTTAAATATGGTGGGAGGGGAGCTGAAAGATAAAAATATTTTCAATAAGCTGGCAGTTCCGGTTATACCGGAAGTTGACAACAGCTTTGTTAATTTAAATAGAACGATCCCAATTTTTTTCTTAATCCACACTCAATTTTCAACAACTTTCATAATACATTTGCCAAACCTAAACTTAATCGTTTTCGAGATATTGAACTTTTTCGCAAAAATATGCAACCGCAGCAACATTTTGAAAAAAGGAATTTTCATAATTAGACTTAAGCTATAATGTTCATACTTCATTAACCATTAGTTGAGACATTAAACTTTCCAGAAATACACCCGGCGGGACATTTTTACATACATTCTTTACAATGTTGAATTTTGAAATAAGAAAACTTTAAATGACAAAAAGTGATTTTTTTTCAATGACACCTACAAAATATTTTTATCTTATCGAATGTAGAATTAAAATCCTCATTAAACGGTATTAGGTTGCTTATAGCTAAAATGTATCCTTTTCCGATTATTTAAAGTTTTTCGAGCTCTTGCTGCAAAAACGATTTTTTGACAATACATTCATTTGTTGTAAATTGAGTTTCCTACCTTATAGTGCACTCCCGAAAAGAATTGGAAAATAGAGTTCGAGGGGCTTTTGATGCATTAGATCCAATTCAAATTCGAAATTTAAGTATCAATGGAGTCCAATCAAGAATTCTGATTTGTTTAGAAAGAAATGGAGAACGATTTGAACGTTTTCTTTAGTAATTTATGTCTGAGATTATAAATGCTATAAATGAGACTTGAAATGAGACATTGAGACTATAAATGATTATGATTTTTTTGCTCGGTTGGCATGATTTTTGTTTGTTTTCCTGTTTACATCCCTGATTTTCAATTTAAATTTGTCAAATCAAAATGTCAAATAAAATAAAATTCAATGTCGTTTGTTTACGAAACCCCTAACCTAAAAACAAATCTTGACATAAAGAGGGATTATTACCAAATCATCAGGGATGCCAACCCACTATAATTGCCTCAATCATTTACAGTCGTCCGGTATATGTATACTAAAGTGACCAGACGTCCCACATTAGGTGGGACTGTCCCATATTAAAAACTGTCCCCCAAAGTGTCCCACATCCAGTGTTGCCAGGCCCATAATAGCAAATATCGGTAGATCAGCTCGGAATTTTTTTGGTAGATATCGTACAAAATTGGTAGATTGAAATTTTGCGATTTATTGTAAAATTGTGATTGACTTATTAACTAATTAACGCATTGCAACAAGTACAACCCGACCAAGGCTTCACGCTACATTGATTTACCTGCGCCATTTAAATTAAGAAAACTGGTAATATCGAAAAAAATCATTATAAAATCATGAATAATATTGTTTTTGGCAAAACTATGGAAAATGTTGAGAACCGGGTAGATATAAAGTTAGAAACGCATAAATATAAAAGTTTACAGAAACGCATTGGAAATCGCGTCACCGAAGGCCCGGCGTGGATAGTGATGTGGGACGGGTAAATACCCACTGGGTAGGGTATTTAAAAATGGGTATTTACCCAGGTATTTACCCCTGCTTCCGGTAAATACCCAAAATGAGGGTACTTTTCTGGTGCTTCTTATTTGATTTTTGTATTTACCTAGATGGTAATAATAATTAGTTATTACCTGAACGGTAATAATTAATACTTAATTAAACTTCCAGGGTCCTATGTGCATGGTGGAGACTGGGCGGAGCATTTTTATTTCCACTGATTTTTGTCGTTGTTAATGATGGTGATGATGTTTTCCTTCACAGGCTGGAGTTGAAACAATGGTTTTTACTTTTTCCTGTAGATAATTGATTTCAAAAATAAAAATTAATTACTTTTTTTTAATAGTTGTAGACCTTTAAAGGTATTTTTAATTGTATTTTCGAAATATTACAACAGCCATTTACAGGAAACTGGTCGAACGGAACTATCTCGTTCTGTTAGTTTTACATTTCACTTGTTTTCATGCATCAAAATTGAAATTAAAAATATTGATTAGGTTTACGGTTTTAGGTAGAAAAGATAGGCCATTTTTCATTAGACATTTAGGAATGTTATTGCTGTTGAACAAAATAATATTCAGATTACCTTAAAAATAAAACACCTATAGTGCAATCCTTATTTAGTCATGATAAAACATACAGTTGAATAATTTTATACTACCATATTGTTGATTTGGAATGTTAAAACGTTAAAGTAATAATAAAAATCCATTTTATACAGTCGTACCTTTAATACATTTTATAGATACCCCCATTTCGGGTATTTAACCGGGTAAATACCCCAAACTACCCTGAGTATTTACCCAGAGAAATAAATACCCAGGTATTTTACATCACTAAGTAGACGTGGAAGCCCTAATTGCGATGGCTAATTTTAAGTCTTCAAAATTTTTTTGAGAGAACCTTCCGGTTATATTGATGAAGGTCGTTCAAATTAAACATACTAAACCATTATACGTAGGGTTTAGTATATTAGAGTAAACCGTAATTTATGATTTCTTTTATGTCCATTTCTTTTGTGTCCCATTTCTTCTATGCAACTTTAGTTTTTTAAATGGAACAACCTGTATATTATTACACTTTTGGATTACTTATGGAAGTTATGATATGTTTTTTTGATAACCAACTAGGAACACAAATAAAACTTTTAGATTTTGTAATACTTCCAGGGGAAAATTGTGAAATAATTGCAAATTCAATAATCGAAATTTTGAAAAACAAATTCGCAGCGGTTTGTGCTGACAATGCAAATACAAACTTTGGTGGAGAAAGAAACAAATAATGTTTACCCTAAATTAAAGAACCATCTTCAAAAGTCAATTATTGGTGTAGGATGTGCTGCACAATACTATTCAGTCAGCAGCAGATCAACTTCTTATTGACATTGAATGCATTATAATAAAAATATATAGTCATTTCTATATATTTACAATAAGGGTGGAGTTATTGAAAGACTTTTGTGAGGCCGCAGATGTGGAATTTGTGCGATTGCTAGGATAGAGCAAAACTAGATGGTTAGCATTAATGCTTGCAATTGAAATAGTTTTAAAACTGTATGCTCCTTTAAGGTTATATTTTATGTCAATTGATAATTGTCCAAGTGTTTTGAAAAATTTTCTTGAAGAAGATAGCATGCATAATTAAGCTGCGTTATTCCGGACCGCAGAGAAAACACAATTCGGCTTAGAAACTTTGAAAGCAACGTTACAAGCAAAGTGCAGTTTTTCGAATTCTTGTGAAGAATTTTGGAATAATATATATAAAAAAAGAAGGATTATTAAAACATGTTCACAGATCAGAAAAGCATTTGTAAACAAACATTTATAAGTAAATATGTTGTTATTTGTATATTTGACACGTTAATGGCTAGATTTGTATTAATATTAATATTTGTATTTGATGTTGACGATATGAAAAGTTTTTGTAATGTAATTTATGAATGTATGATTTTTTTTTTGTATGTTTATTGTGATGATACGAGAAAAAAGAATGTTACTCTTTTGTGATTTTTACAATATATGATCTTACAATAAAAACGTTTTTTTAGTGAGCGTCCCACATTCCATTAATAACATCTGGTCTATATACAATAGTGCAATTTTTGACATATACCAACAATAATTATAACAATTTGAAAAAAAGATAACTTCGTTAAAAAAGATGGACAGGAAATATGTTGAAGATTGTTGAAGAAAATACATCCCATGAGATCTAATCAGATGGAGGCCCGGCGCACTGCACTGCTCACGTGACTCACGCATTGATAAATGACTTCGAAGATTGGGTCCATGGAACTGGCCTGCAAGATCGCCAGACCTCACTCTGATGGATTTTTATCTATGGGATCACATCAAAAGCACTGTGTACTCTGCCCCGGTGAACTCTCGAGAAGAATTGGAAAATCGAGTTCGAGGAACTTGTGATGCATTAGGTCCTATTCAAATTCGAAATGTAACTGTTAATGGAGTCCATCAAGAATTCTGGTTTGTTTAGAAAGAAATGGAGAACGATTTGAACAGTTTCTTTAGTCATTTATGTCTTAGACTACCATAAAAATAAGCTAAAACCATAACTATATTCTAAGCTAAAACCATAGTGACAGGTTCTCGTCATTCGTGAGTGGTTTAGCTTTTCATATTGCTCCAGTTGCTTTCCAATGACTTGGTTGGATTTAACCTTCGGAATTTTGTTCTATTAAGCGGCGGCAAATTCGGATATCTTTTGTTAAATGTCCTGCACGTTATTATTTGTTAGCATCGACATAATATCAACATTGGAGTAATTGTTAGTTGCCATTTTAGAACACAGTAAGGATTTGTCAACGTTGTCAAGAACTAAACATGTGAAATATCTTGATAATTTCGACTTTCAAATGATATCTGCATTAATTTTTCACCCTAAATGTGAAATCAACCAACCTAAGTTGCACAAACGTAAAAAATTGATGACTAATTGGTAGGCAACCCAATTTACAATAAATGAATGTATTGTCAAAGGTAGCAATAGCCCGAAAAATATTAAATATTCGGAAAAGGATACATTTTAGGTATAGGGAAATCTAATACCGTTTAACGAGCATGTTAATTCTACATTCGATAAGATAAACATATTTAATAGGTGCTAAATCATTTTAAAAAAATTCATTTTTTGTCATTTAATGTTGTCTTATTTCAAAATTCAATTTTGTAAAGAACGTACGAAAGAATGTCCCGTCGGGCGTATTTCTGAAAAGTTCAACGTCTCAACTAATGGTTAATGAAGTATGAACATTATCCCACCAGTTTAATTATAAAAATTCGATTTTTCAAAATGTTGCTGCGGTTGCATAATTTTTGTAAAAAAATTCAATATCTCGAAAGCGATTATGTTTAGGCCTGGCAAACGTATTACGAATGTACATTAAGAAAAAAGATTGTGGATTAAATTAACACAGCTGTTGTCATCTTTTATCTTTTAGTTTTATCTTTTATCTTTTTATCTTTTAGTTCCATTCCTACCATATTCAAATCCAAATTTTCTGGCTTTTAGCTTTATCAGTACCCCATATATTTTTAATGGACGGTCTACGGTAGACACCTGTATACATATAATGGCAGATTACTGCTGGAACTTACAAAGAGACTGTCAAATAGACTCCGTTCAAGAGTGGAGAATAAGTAAAATTATTCTGTTTTTAACTTTTCGTTTTTTATTATATGATTCATATGCCTAATATGAAATAGGGTAACATACATCAGATGATTTTTATACCAAAAAATGAGAGCTAATAGGCAAAAATTAATGTTATATTTGAAATCAGTATACACCGTATATACTTAAAATCAGGTCAAAAAACTCCACACCAAAACACGTGAATCAATTTGTTCTTGAATCACTTAACTTCAATCAGTTCTAACCACCTGGCGTAACCGATACAGCTGTCAAATTGTTGCTTGCCTTTGGGTTGCTATAGAAGAACATTAAGTTGATATCTTAGATTTTAAAGGCTGCAAGTGTTAATATTTCCATTGTTTTACAAATAATACACAAATAATAAATCAACAATTAAATAATAATTAATAATTAAATAAAGCAAATAAAAGAAGTTTAAAACTCTTTCTTTCTAAACAAACAATTGACAATATTCTACAGCATTAAGAGAAACCACCGTACATGGCATACGCTGTAATATCATAAATCTATTTGCCATATGGCAAATAGATTTTTTTTAATTATACCGGGTTGAAAAAAATAGTGTTTATATCCTTTGGTATTTCCTTTGAGAGAATTGTGAATTGGTGATTGAAGTACGAAAAATATTCAAAATACAAAATGTGTGGTGTTGATCAAGATTTATAAACTAAAAAAGTTTGTTTATCAAATATAACAGTTTATGTTTTTTATAAATCTTTATTTGCCAACTCTTCCCGGGTATGATCGTATTTTAGTTTTCAAATTTCAAGATAATGTTCCCAAATTATTTTTTAATTGTTTTTGCCATATTCTATACAAAGTGTTCCGAAGAAAAAGTGATTCGAAATAATAGTCAAAGTACAATAGGTCTTTGGTGTTCTATTAAAAAACCAAATAAAAAAACAAGTACATTTTCAATATAAAAAATTAATAACTTCAATTTAATGTCATATAAATAAAGTGTTAATAAATAATGTAATATTTCTATATTATTTTTATATTTAAATGAGTTTTTAATAAACAATGTTAGAATAATAATGTACTCAAAAGATCCAATATTTTTTTATATATTTTTGATATATATTTTTTAATTATCAACGGTGCATTACATACGTGCTAAGGATATGTTTTACTGCAGTTTAATTTAATTTCTTATTTATTTGTACCATTGATTTTTTTAGTAATGGGTTACCTATAGAAGGAATACCCGTTCATTGATAAAACTATAAGAGATTTCGATGTACGGTGCAATACATGTTCTTCAAAATTTTCAACAAGCCATGGTGGATGTACAGATATTAAACTTCATGTAAATAATAATAAACATAAAATGCCAAACTCTGCTGCTGCATCTAGCTCGTCATTAAAGAATTTCAAACAGGAGAAAATGGGTGATAAGGAAGAAGAATTAGCTGCAGTAGAAGCTACTTTTGCATACCATACTATTTGCCACAACCATAGCTTTAGGTGTATGGATTGTACGTCCAAGCTGCTTCAAGTGGCATTTGAGCCCAAATTAGCTAAGGCAGAAACAATAATGCTAAATATTTTCATGCCTTACTCTTAAAGAGCTTTGCACAATGATTTGTAAAAATGTTCATTTGGTCCAATCTTAACTGATGCGTCCAATCACAAGGAAATAAAAAAAATAAAAGACTTGTTAAATTTATAGATTGGAGTTATGGAGTTAGAGTAAAAATTTTAGAATTTAAATCCTTACCTGGTGAAACATTCTGTCTTGAAGAAAATAATTTAAAAAAAAGTTATTAGTCTTTGTGCCGATAACACAAATTCTAACTTTGGAGGAGCTGATAAACGTGGAGAAAATAATGTTTTTGTTAAACTGAAACGAAACTTTAACCATGATTTAATTGGAGTCGGATGTGCAGAGCATATTTTCCATAACACTATAAGAACATGATATAGCTGATGTTTTGCCAATTGATATAGAAATCGTTATTTCAAGGATATACTTATACTTTAAATCTTATACTGTTAGAGTAGAAACATCGAAAAAAATTTGCAACTTGGTAGAAACCGATTTTTCAATGATACGAAGGTATTCACAAACAAGATGGTTAGCATTACTTCCCGCCATTGAGAGGGTACTCCAAATGTTTTTACCGCCGAAGGCTTATTTTCAATCTCAAGAAAAGTGTCCTATGCTTATTTTAAAATTCTTTGAAAATCCAGTGCTAAAAGCTTGGCTAGATTTTATTAACACTCAGGCTTCAATATTTCATAAAGCTATTACAACAATTGCAAATCAAACTGCGTCTGTATATGATGTAATTGCTTCAATGGAAGCTCTGAAAGCTTCAATATTGAGCAAGATAGAGGATAACTTTATTCCAATAAATGTTTTAAAAAAAAAACTCTAGAAAAACTTGAAGAGAATGGAGACGTGTGATAACACGAAGTTATTGAATTTCGAGAAGCTATTGTTTCATTTTATCGGACTGCTCTTACTCATTTGGAGAAATGGACAAAAAAGTATTTCAGGAGATGGAAACGTACAGCTGGATCATATTAAATGAAATCACTTCTTGGAGTCCAGTTGAAACAGCCTTTTTGTTAATTAATAAAATGATACCAAACCATAAATTATTGTAAATTGGTATATATGAGGAATATGTTAACCTTAAACAATATATTATGGAAGAAAAAATATTGGAATGGTCAAAAAATAAGACGTGCCCAGTTCAGAGGTGGATGGATATAACTGCTTATTTAATAAGAACCAGATTTCTTGTTCAAATGTTTTAAAATTGCCAGAGTTTTTCTTTTGTCTTCCTGGCACTAATGCTGCAACTGGGCGAGTATTTAGCATTATGAACAGTTTTTGGACTAGAGCTTAAAGTGGACACTTTGAAGGGTATGTTAATGACCAAAATAAATTTTGATGAAAATTGCACGGACTTTTATAAGAAGATCAAAAAAGAAAAAGATGTTCTAAGAAATATTCATGCTTCAGAGAAATATAAGGCTACTTCGTCAAAATAATTTAGAGGGGTTACAAATTTATTATTTTGTTTAAAAATGAATACTCCGTTTTTATTTATTGTTTATTTATTAATAGCGTCCCGAATTTCGAAATCTGGTCACCTTAATATAATAGGTGTCCACAAAGTCTGTATTGATAGTTCCTAACCTAGGACCTCATATTAGAGTCCAATTAACGTAAAAGCGGTCCGACTTTCGTCTCATGGCCGCATAACTGTGGTCTTAACAAAACCGGCCGTATAATAAAGCACGTCCCATGCTTTCAGCACAATGGGCTTTAATTAAAGGCCTTTGACAATTGCGGAAAGTGAAATCTATGGCAAATCGACCTACGAACGTCCAATCGAAGCATAAAATTTCGAATTATCTGAACCCGGGTGCCCACCTCCTTGTAAACTGCCAAGGCTCACTTGATCATTGACCTCTACTTGATAACTGTACAATTTCAGTCAGTACTCGAAGGACATATATGGGTGGGCACCAATATCGTGACTGTCCCATTTGAAAAAAAAATATTTATATAAAAAAATACGAACTTACCGCAAGAAAGCTGTAGGTCCTGCCCATTTTTTTTAAAATAATAATTTTATAACATTAAACAGTCCAACGGTAGCACTCGATTTAAATGTTACAAAAAATTAAAAATAAATCACTAAATTTAATTGATTTTTAAAACATTTTAGTAGGCTTTTATGTGCGTGTACTTAAGTATTTAAAAAAAATTAAAATCGAACTGTCAACGGGCAAGTAGGATCACGGAAATCAAGTTGCCTACGCCTGGCTTACAAAGCCACCTCGATCTACACAGCACGCGGGTCAAACAGCAAGTAAAGTGTGCCACAAGATTGTACTGTTTCCCACCGTTCTTGAACTTGAACACGGATATGATATAACGCTTCTTACTGGGAAGGAGAATTCAGCTCATCAGATGGAACCTCCATCCACTAGATGAACGTCTTAAAGACCATTCACAACACAACTTCATTAATCTTTATTTATTCTTATACTCTTATTTAATATGCCAAGAAAAATTCTAAAATAAACATCAAATATATATTTACTAGGAACAGTTTTCTTATTATTAATTTAATTAAATCAACTGTCAAACTCCACCCTCAAATTGAGGTTAAACAATTTGCACTAGCTGTCAAATTCAAATGACATCTGTCAAACGGTACAAACAACCAAAATTTGCTCATATTGTCAGCGTTTTTACTCTGTATTTGTTAGATGTGCAAGCTAGGAAACTAGTAATTCAATGATACATGACGGCTAGTCTCACCTATCGCGCATACAGGTCATTACAGTATCAAGAACATAAAATAAATACCCTAAGATAGGGACCCGCATCCGTAAAATGCGCATACAGGTAGCGTGAATAATCATTTTCTAGTTACGAGGCAGTCTGGCTGGTTACAGCAGTGTCCTTTTACTTATGGAAATTAAAAATTTACTGTATCTAGATGGTGTAGTTATATTTAATATATAAAGATATTTAATGATAAAGATATTAATCTGAAAATTTTGAATTGGAATACATTGTTTTTTACACCAATGATGTCACATTAGTTTAAACTAGTGAATATATTTTAATCGTGCATGTTGTATTGAGAATTTAAATACGAATACAGCAGCAAAATGAAATATAGATTGTCCCAATGAACTTTTGTGACTGCAAAATGCAAATTTGTGACTACAACTTAAAAAATAACCTCTACACGATTTATTGAATAAACCAATTGAATAATTTGAGAACCCTGTAACGAAAATAAGTATTTATAAAAAACACAAACAGATATCTTAAGATTGCACACTATTGACCACCTGTATACAGAGTATAACAGATAACGTGATCTAAGAGAATATATCACATATTTGGGGAGATAGAAGAAAAATATTTTAATAAAACATAATCAGGGTAATGGAAGCTAAAAAATATTTTTTTTTCCAAAACTGTATACACTTAGGTATGCGCGTTTGTATACTTACGTAAGTATCCAGAAATGAATACGTTTTTATATTTCGTTCTTCGTTTTTTTCTTTTTGGTATTTGCATTTGGTGCAGGAAAAAATAAAGATTTTTTTTTATATTTGATTCAATGAAAGCAGTTTTATTTGCACGAATTACGCCTGTAATAAAATTAATACATAGTAATTTAAAAGTAAGATTTTTAGTTTACTTTGAAAGCGATTTTACCACATTTTTAAATGTCTCTACTTTTCCTGTCCTACAAACACTAATATGCAATAGCAACACGGCACAGTGAAATATGTTAATTTCCTAACGGTAAATTCAAATTTAATCGAAGAAATTGGAAAGTAGATCCTCCTATTTTGTTGTCTATAGCTAAATCTACCTGGTGGGTATGCAACCCAAACAGCATATATGCCACCTTCTAATTTTCCATTACAATAGAATTTAAAGAGAAATAATGTTTTAGTAAATTACTAAGTATATTTCCGGAAAGAATGGAGATAGTTGCAACGAAATCAATAGTTAACTTTTCGTTTTTAGTGCACGTGGTTGGCTTTAGGGGAATTTTGCGACGTTGACGTTGGCAGTAACGGTCTGTTGTCAAGTTTGAAATGTGACGCATGCTCAGTCACCTCGATCCGTCGACTAATCGCGCGGTGGTTGTTCTTTCACACCGATAAAATGGCTGACTACGTAGACGCTCTCGTTTCCGCTCTCGTTTTCGACTACGCGAAGAAAAAGGACCATGTGTTGCAGAAAAAAACCAAGTCGGTGAGTAGCCAAAAAGTTTTCAGTACAGATTTTTGGGTATTACGCAATTTTCGGTAAATTTCGGACTACAGCGAAGCCACCACGTGGTGCACGTGTTGCCGAAAATCGTTTTGGTTTTCGAAGCCTTTGGAAAGTCAGGAAATCAACGTTACACTGACTGTGGAGTAGTTACTTAATGTGGAGAAATTATGATAAAACTTTTAAGAAAATTAACTTTTTATAGTAGGGTTATATCTCTTTAAGGTTAAGCGCCCACAGGTCCGCATCGGACGGATGGCATTAAAAACGGACTTTAATATTCCTTGTACGCTTAGTCACATAAGTGCATCCACTGATTCGCACCCGACGGACTGCACACATCGATATATGTACCATGCACTACGACGTCCGATGCGTACGATACCGACCTGTGTGCGCTTACTTTTAGGATGAGTTCCGGAATTACCGATCATCTACCGGTGAGCATCTCTGAGTTCCAGAATTCACCGGTAGATTTCAATATTTGTTGGTAGATACAATCTCCGATCCAAATTTCACCGACCGTCTACTGCGCTTTCCTGTTTTATCCGGTTGATTGTTCGTAGTCCAATCGTTGCTTATTGCTTAAACCGAATAAATTTTATTGTAGATACACTGATTTGCCAAACAAATTAATTTAATATTTGCGAATGGTTATTTAGGTTGTTGGTATGAAATAAGCTTATTTATATCTTGAATATTTGTTTTGCTCAATATTATAGGTAGCTTATATTGTAATCTTTATTTTCTATTCTATTATATATTATACATAATATATTATATGGCATACAATTAGTCAGCTAGCTGACTAATTTTATTGTATTTAATAAAGTACATTTTATAAAATATAAACATTAATGTAATAAACGTCATATACATATAAACATTAGTGTAATTAAACTAAATTATTATGAGTAAATGGAATTCTGGTTTTTATTGATTACATTTGTTGAAAATATTTTTCATAGTTTCATTTCATCATAATCTTCTGATGCACCCAAAACAACTGCAAAACTTTGTTTATTTTAATTAATATTTTTTCTGGTAAAGTACATTTTATTAAATATAAACGTCTATCATTAGTGTAATTAAACTGAATTATTATGAGCAAATGGAATTTTGATTTTTATGTATTTCATTTGTTGAAAATATTTTCCATAGTTTCATTTCATCATAACTTTCCTGAGCACCCAAAACAAGTCCAAAACTTTTGTTTATTTTAATTATTTTTTCTGTTAGAGTACATTTTATTAAATATAAATGTCTAACATTAGCGTAATTAAACTGAATTATTATGAGCAAATGGAATTCTGATTTTTATGGGTTACATTTGTTGAAAATATTTTTCATAGTTTCATTTCATCATAACTTTCCTGTGCACCCAAAACAACTCCAAAACTTTTGTTTATTTTAATTACTTTTTCTGGTGGAGTACATTTTATTAAATATAAATGTCTAACATTAGTGTAATTAAACTGAATTATTATGAGCAAATGGAATTTTGGTTTTTATGTATTGCATTTGTTGAAAATATTTTCCATAGTTTCATTTCATCATAACTTTCCTATGCACCCAAAACAACTCCAAAACTTTTGTTTATTTTAATTATTTTTTCTGGTAGAGTACATTTTATTAAATATAAAAACAATAAACATTAGCGTAATTAAACTGAATTATTATGAGCAAATGGAATTCTGATTTTTATGGGTTACATTTGTTGAAAATATTTTTCATAGTTTTATTTAGTTTTAGTTATTTTTCATCATAACTTTCTTGTGCACCCAAAACAACTCCAAAACTTTTGTTTATTTTAATTAATATTTTTTCTGCAAAGTACATTTTATTAAACGTGTATCATTAGTGTAATTAAACTGAATTATTATGAGCAAATGGAATTCTGGTTTTTATGTTATTGCTGGTTATTGTTTCATTTCATCATAATTTTCTTGTGCACCCAAAACAACTCCAAAACTTTTGTTTATTTCTTCTGGTAGAGTTATTATCTCTCTGGCCGAATTCTATTAGTGCCCAGTTAATTGATTTTTTACACAATTCAATTAACTGATACACCCGGTAGTTGTGCGAATTGTCATTACCTTTCGGTCGATTTATCGATGTCTTAGCCTAATATAAAACACAAAATTGCCTTTTTGCCTGAAGTTTGTTGTTTCCTTTATTGTTTTTGTATGTTGATAAATTATCTATTAAAATTTGAAACTTATTATTTAAATATTTGCAATCTAGAGTATAAGCATACGAGATGAACTTGTGCTTAGTGATAGAAATCATTTTTATAGTTAACAGAAAAAAGTCACAGTTGAATTTATGTAATATGTCAATATTCTAAAGTAAATATATATTTTCTTAAGTCAATTTTTGTACTTATTTGTTGTAATTATCAAAAACCCACAAATTTTTTATACAAAAACAAACAAGACTACATCGCGCAGAAGAAGAAAATTTTAGGATAGCTGTCATGTTCGCCCCATTACGTAGATAGATATCAGAATTTTGAGAAGAATGTCATATTGAAAGTCATAAACGGAGAGAAGCAACGTCCAATTTGTATTTTGAACGATTCCTGGAGCATGAACAACCAAATTCGTCAATTTTCCAAAGACAAAAAAAATTGATAAATTTTAGATCTTCTAAAAAACTCAGAGCAAAACATTGTGAAAAAGAAAATCATGAACGTGAATCTTAATGTCATGGTGTTAGTTGCAAATCCCACAAAAACCAAAACCCTCAGAATTTTAAAAAGAAATAAATATAGATGTTACTTAAGTACGAAAACCCAACTTTTGCATCCTGGGGATGCGGAAAGAAGAACAAATTTTTGTAACTGGTATTTGGGTATATTACATGAAAATTATTTTTTAATCAAACCATCTGGAAAGAAATCTCGTCAACAAGTAAACAGGGTGTATCAATGAAGATTTGGGTTTAATCTTTGGGTGTCTCTGATGGGCAATAGAGTACTTGAGTACTACTTACATATGAAACATATGAACGAAATTTGAACTCACAAACCTACTTGGATATTCCAGAAAGATATATTATAATTTTCAATGATAATTTGCCATTGCGAGACAGAGGAAATTTTTTTCCAACACGACGGCGCACCAGCACATAATGCTGCAATTGTCGTGGAGTGCTTCAACATCAACTTTGAACAGCAATGGTCAGTCAGATCACCTGATATTACTCCTTTAGACTTTTTTTGGGAGTAGTAAAAAACAAACTATTTGAACGGAAATCACGCCCTTCAAGAATTAGAACACAATTTGTCGTGGCTTACACACAGGCTTACAGTATTCCAAGGGTGGTGCACCCTCTACAGCTTTAACAGGCTCTTTTTGTACAGGGTTTTCATTCGATACTTTGCTTATGAGTTGTACAGGGTTTTCAATATTCTCTGCATATGAGTTGAAAGATTGAGTTTTAAAATAAGTTACGATAATAACTTTTTATTATATTTATGTATCGTACTGTGTCGAGAGACATTCAATAACTAAATGTTTCTATTATGATTTATTTTTTAGCCAAATTTACTGAAAGGTTCACCTTCATTAAACGACATTGTAACATTCTACCTAAAGAGTAACCCAAATGCAAAGAAATTAAGATTAGAAGGCAGCGAAGAGAGCAGTAGCGATAAACAAGAAGTCAAAACACTAGCGAAGAACCAGAAAAAAGCGCAGCAACCCACAATAAATGGAAAAGCTAAACTGGCAGCCAAGAAGTCGGAAACCAGCTCGGAGGAATCGAGCTCCGAGGAAGAGGCACCGAAGAAACAAAACATCGCCGCGATGGCGGCCCCATTAGCCACTAAACAGACACCGAAGAAAACCAATAGCAGGAAGGAATCGTCGGACGATTCATCCAGCGAGGAGGACAATGCACCAAAATTGACGCCGAAAGCAGCGGCGGTGCAACAGCAGCAGAAGGTCGCGACCAAAAAGAAAGAAGCGTCAAGTTCAGATGAGGATTCATCCGAAAGCGAGAAGGCCAAGAAGAAACCGGTCGCGACTCCCCCCGCTAAGAAAACCGTAGCAAAGAAAGCGGAAAGCTCGGAAGAATCGTCGAGCGAAGAGGAAACTAAGCCGGCGGTTAAAGTTCCGCCGAAACTAACCGCCAAGACCCCGCCTATTAAAGCGGCGAAAACTCCGCCCAATAAAGCTGCGAAGAAAAAAGAAGAATCGTCTTCGGACGATTCCTCGGACGAAGATGATCCGCCGAAGAAACCTGCTGCTACCACACCGGCAAAGGCCGTTAGTAAACCTGCCGCAGTGGTCCAAAAGAAAAAAGCATCCTCTTCGGAAGATTCGTCGTCTGAGGAAGAAGAAGAAGAAAAGAAGCCTCAACCGAAAGTAACGACAATAAAGAAGCCGGTCCAACAAAAACAAACACCGAAAAAAACCGGTAGCGAATCGGACGATTCTAGTTCGGAGGAGGATGAACAGCCGGTTAAGAAACCGACCGTGACCAAGCCACCTGCGGCACTAAAGAAAAAGGGAGAGAGTTCGGAAGATTCAGATTCGGACAGCGACGAAGAGCCGGCAAAGAAGAAACCGGCATTGACCACCATGAAAGCGCCTCCGACGAAAGCGAAAAAGGATTCCAGCAGCGATGACAGTTCGTCGGATGAAGAGGGGGAGAAGACGAAGACGCCGGTTACGGCTAAACCAGTTGTAGCGAAAGCGGTCGTGACGCAGAAAAAGAAAAAAGATGAAAGTTCTGATGACAGTAGTAGTAGTGATGAAGATGAAAAACCGGCTAAGGCCCCGTCTAAGGCGAACGCCGCGGCCACGAAGCAGAAGGGAAAGAAGAAAGAGGAGGCGTCTTCGTCATCCGAAGAGAGTGACGAGGATGAAGAACCAGCTGTTAAGAAGTCCACACCAGCTCCTAAAAAGGTTTGTTTTATTCAGCTTATTTTATTTCTTTTAGTCATGAATTTATGTTGATGAGTTATTGTTAGATTATCAACATAATCTAATACTATTAAACAAACTAATCAGTTTATTTATTTGTCCGAATCATCTTTGGGAAGGGAGGGATTAGTGTGGGTGATATTTACAGGATTTAGAGATTACAGTGTAAAAAATTGATGGAGATAGGTCTCAATGTTCAACGAGATCATTTTATATCGCTTTTTAGCACTTGGATGTCGAAAATTTTACGATAGTAAATAGTTTGACTGTTGACCTCACGGTAGCCTACCTATAATATGAATATGGACGTAATTTGACCTTTGACCACACAATAACACTGTTAGAGCAAAAATGTTTTGATTTTTACCTACGGGGGAGCTCGGTCTACCAGGTGTACTAAACAAGCTCTAGATTTCCGAAGTATTATATTACCGGTAATAAAACAACTAGTTAATATTTGGTGTCGTTTTGAATTTTTGACGAAAGTACATAAAATAATATAATTCCCATATTTCCTCCATATACTCAAGAAGGAGAAACGTGCGAGTGTGATGTTTGGTAACTCCATCAAACCTATTCTTGCGCAATCTTTCTTCCATCAAATCCAATATTTCTCAAAATCTTACGGAGAGAACTAATTGATCCATCGTATATGTTCCACAACTTCAAGTTTTCCAAAATGGTAACCAGTTTAACATGTACTTTTTATATATATATATCGTGAATAATGTTAGTTACGAGAATTAATTTTCAGAGTAAAAGAGCAGAATAAGATACGAGCAGGCTATTTACACTTTGTAATATAATAATCATATGAAAATATATTAAGGGAATTAGAAATCAATCAGGTTCTGATTTGCAAGATCTTTCATTTAATTTCTCTAAGTGCATACCATATATAGTCATTTCCGTAAAATCCCAAACTGTTTGATGTTCGATTTGAAGGACATTCTTTATTGCAAATAATACATTGCAAATCATCTCCAGGAGTGCATTGTTAACTATAATATGCTCCAATTCAACCCCTACTTGTGTACGTTGAATGAATGCTTCATTTAACATGGATTATTTACCATTTCAGTTCAATAAAAACACAAAACTGTTGAACGTTCTTCAAACTCTCTTCTTTTAATATTGTATAAATATTGGTGAAAATTGGTTCAAAAATCCAGAATGTTTTATTTTTGTTTGCAAGATTATTTATTTCTACGCAGGTCACAGCAAATAAGGAATCGTCAGAAGACGACGATTCAGACGAGGAACCTACAAAATCGGTTAAGAAGCGGAAAGCCGAGGATGAACCGGACACTGCCGATACAATTCCCTTAACGAAAAAGCAGAAAAACTTAAGCTTCACAAATGGCAATCAGGTACAGTACATACCTACCGAATACATACTTTTAGGTTATTCGAAATTGAGTTAAAACAAGAAGCATTGTCTTTTTTTTTCTTCCCTTCTTTTCTTTCAATTCCTGATTAGTAACTTTAATTGAAGTCTCTTTTTTTCTTTTCTCTTCTCAAACAGAGAATGAATAGTACACCGTTTCGGAGAGTCCAAGAAGAGAAAGTCCAAATCGACACACGACTGAAAGACAATTCATTTGATGCTAAGGTAACGTGCGGGCAAACACAAAAGCTATTCCACGGTTTTGGCGTACAACGGACACGCGAGAGAAAAAGAGCTTTTACGTTACCCCAAAATAACGTTATCTCCTCCCCAACCCAAAAAATTCAATGCTTCTTGAACATTATTTCGTACACCGTTTGCCTGTCTGTTGTATGCTAATACTGTATTTTTTTTCCCCTCTCCTCCCCTTCGTACCTAACCGCGAAATAGGACGGAGAAGACGAGACTACGGCGACCGAAGGCGACTCTAGCCGCGGCAATTGGGGAGGTGGCGGTTTCCGGAAGTTTGGCAACGACAGAGGAGGAGGCCGTGGCGGCAGAGGTTTCCGCGGGGGCGGAGACTACAGAGGCGGTGGCGGGAGGGGTGGCAGGGGAGACTTTAGAGGCGGCAGGGGAGGTCGCGGCGGCTTTAGAAACTCGTTTGACGGGGAAGGGGGCGGCCGTGGGGGATTTAGGAAGTCGTTTGACGGTGAAGGAGGTGGCCGTGGAGGTGGTCGCGGAGGCTTTAGAAAGTCGTTTGACGGCGAAGGGGGCGGCCGCGGGGGCTTCAGGAGGTCGTTTGACGGCGAAGGGGGCGGCCGCGGGGGCGGATTCCGAGGTGGAAGAGGCGGCGGCGGCGGTTTCAGGAAGTCGTTTGACGGGGACGACAGAGGCGGGAGGGGCGGGTTCAGGAGGTCGTTTGACGGAAACCGCGGAGGAGGCCGCGGTGGCGGGTTCGGCTCTTCGACGAGTTCGCACAGCGCCGCGACGACGCCGCAAAACAAGAAAATTACGTTCGACGATTAGAGTTTTCGTGAATTTTTTTAGCTTTCAAGTTTTTTTTACATATACTTTTTTTTTAGGTAAGTGTTAGTTTGTTCTCGGGGGTTGAATCTGTGCTGAATAAATTCGTCGAAATAGACGGTGATAATGTTTTATTGGTGTTTTAGTAAAGTAATTTTTTTTTAAATCAAATATCTTAAGAAGTTTTCAGATTGCAAGTCGAAAGAAAAAACAAATTTAAAAACTAGATTTTTTAATCTTCTTTTATAGAGAACCTCAATATAACGAACTAATGTGGGGGAGGGGTTGTCCGTTAAAGTCGAAAGTCTATTCGGTCGCTATTTTTATTTGGCCAGTATAATTAAATTATAATGATATAAAGAAATAATTTTAGATTTATTTTTTAGTTAACATCCGAAATTATCACAGGTATCTCTTTTGTTTTTACAGAGAAACGCACGAGGATCTTGGGGTGAAAAAGCCAACTTAGATCTCAAAAAAACCAGGGGCAAATCATTTAGGCACGAGAAAACGAAAAAGAAACGTGGTTCCTATCGGGGTGGGGCAATCGATACCTCCGTTAATTCTATAAAGTTTGACGATTGAAAAACTTCTCTTAGTATGAACCATAACATTTTTTCATTTCTCGTGGACCTACGTTGGATATTCCTTTAATGTTCATATGACTGGATTTTAATTTTTTTTTGGATACGTCTTCTATTCTTTATACTTCTATTTACCCTATGTATAACATTTATTACTTGATACTAAAATAGCATTGAATATGTACTTTTTGCGAATGTAGTATTATAAAAATGTGTCTGGAAATTATCGCAAATAATCAGTTGGCTTAGAGGTTTCTTTCGGAAACAATTCAAGGAGTGAAAGAAATCTATAAGCTCGGATTGTCAATTGTATTATTATTGAAATTGTAATTCAAGGATGTTTATTGTAAGTGGTGTTCTATTAAAATTAATGTACTGAAACGTACATTAACTATTTGTATATAACTACTTAGATTTAAATCTATAAGTTTAGCGAATAAACTATCAACTTTCTTTCCTTTAAATTAAAGTTGATTATTTGTTATAAAATGTGTTGTTTATTGGTTCCTTTAACAATTCTTGTCCTGCATTTTTGAATATTTGCCACTGTTATTACCATCTTTATTGCTACCATGTTTCATTTTTTTTGCAACTTATTGAGGTACCAAATTTGACCAAAGCAGAACGGTTTTTTCAGAAAATCTTTTTTCTTTATATCTACTGAAGCACACAAGATAATAAAACCAGATATGCAGTCTTTTGTTTTGAAAACAAAACAATTCTTAATCATGGATAGTGTGATGTGGGTTAAAATCTGTGGAATATGATTTTTCTTCATATCTCCTAAACTATGAAAGATAAATACCTCGAACCTCATATCGTTGGAAAGGGAAAATGAAAAGGGAGAATGTTTTGATATAACTTTTTCCCTCGAAATTTTTTAATACTAGAAATAATATGGAAAATATTCATATTTGAAGAAAACGACAATTTTCAGAATTTGCATTACTCTTTGTACTAATAAAAGCAAATAAAAATGTTTTAGTCCATCTGAGTCAATGTAAATAAGGGGTTTTAATTGCTATTAATTAATACATTTATTATTAAATAATTGTATTTATTTAATAAAATTACATTTGTAAAGTAGTTTACAGTTAATCAGTCGGACACATAGCTAAATTCAGTTAGTGCAGTTTAATTTCTAGAGAAACATGCGTATAACTACTTACCAGAATTAAGTTTCAGAGTACAAGAGCCGAATAAGATGTGAGAGGGTTATCCAGTTTGTTTACAACGTTCACAAAAGCGAGGAAGCGGCAACGTTGTAAACCCACGTTCGCGCGCAAATTTGTTCCAACCTAAGACATAAACATACCTTAAAATTGCGACATTATTTATTTGTATAAATTTCAATTGATTTATTGGTTTTAAAACTCATCTATAATTTTCGTTTGGTGTAAACCCAAAGGAAAAAGTCGATAAATGGGTTTGTCGCGACGGCAGTTTGACCGCTGGCCGCGCGATGGCGCTGCAAGCTAAATTCTTAATGGTAGGTTGAGTTAGTTCACCAGAGATGGCGCTATCGGATCGGTTAAACTCGCGCGCCGAGCAGACTCGCTTAAAGTAATTGGCCGCACGATGGCACTGCCAGCATATGAAAAGGGACAATAATTTTGCTTTTTTGAACCGCGCTCGGCGTTATCGGGTCTCTTGATAACACGAGGTGGTAAAATTTGAAGAAACGGAATCAGCAGCAAACAAATAAAGAACTATTAAAAAATCCACATATTTTTGCAGAATGTCAACCCAACGGCCTTAAAAAAATAATGTGGGTTCCCATTTGGAAAACCTAAATGGAAACAATTATAGATGATAGACACCATAATCGAACCTCTTATTATTCAAGAATTAGAAACCCAACAAGATATTGACGGAGATATGAATTTGAATAAAACCCTAAATTTAAATAAAAAGTTTCCTGGGCAGCAAGTATTGGAAGAAGGGGTCCGATAGAATGGCCTGCGCGATCTCCCGATTTTTCTCCTTTAGATTTTTAGCTTTGGGATTAGTAGTGTACAAAACAGCCTCCAACAGTTGAAGATTTTCGGCAACGGATTGATGAAATGGAATTGGAAAACCGTTTGTATTATTGTTAAACCCATGTTATTCGAAAACGAATTGATATTAATTAAATTAATACTGTTGATTTGATTAAATTTACAGTAAAAAAAGTCATGTGATTGACAAAATTCGTTACAAAAAAACTAAAAACTTCGTAACTAATCCGTTTCGTT
>JAWQRJ010000193.1:0-24997 GCA_033557515.1 Diorygopyx duplodentatus
AATCAAATCTTTCTTTTGATTGTTGAGTAAGTGTTAAAGTAAGTAATGAAACAGTCGCAGCAACGTTTGCTGCGCTAAATGGACGTATTAGGAGATTTGTGCTAAAACGCGTTTCCGAGTAAATCTCACATTCTCCTGAAAAATCGAATATTTCCAACGATTAAAGCTGATATTAGCTGAAGTTCAAAAAATATTACCTTTATAGTTATCCTGGGATGAGGTGGGTTCGGATTAGGATTCTCCAGATCGATGCTCTTCTTCTTGCGCTTCCTCTTGTGTTCGCGCACTGCCCCTCCCAGTTCCGGAGAGTACCTGTTCTTGTGCTTGTCCCTCCTCCGTTTCTTGCCGCTCTTCCCCGACGTAATGAGTATAGTTTCGACGCCCGGTTCGGCCGCCGAAGCGTTAAAGCTCGAGTCGTCGTTGAGGACCTCGACGGACACCTCGTTGAAACTGGCGACCTCCTCGTTTTTCGGGGAGACGCTCGGCCTCTCGACCGGCTTGATCGTCACCTTGGGCGTGAACGTTTCCTGGTCGGACCTGTCCCGGCTGAACTTGCCACGGCTACGTCGCGGCGGGACGTTGATTTCCACTTCCGAGTCGGACGTTTTGTCGCACTCCGAACACTGCCAGCCGTACTGCTTCGATTTCTTCGGCAGACGCAGCAGCGGTGGGATAAGACAATTCAGGTGGTAGTACAGGTGGCAGGTGTCGCACTTCGCCAACAGGTGTTGGTCTCGTTTCTGCTTGCACGTGGCGCACTCGTGCAGGAGCAACGGGTCTTGGTTCCTAGCGTGGCTGCTCAAAACCCTGTCGTTGCGATTCGACGGTATGTTGTTCAATGGGAACCCGACGCCCATCTTTAATGCGGCCGCCGTGGGTACCACCAGGTTCTGCGGTTGCCTCGTCACTACCGGCTTGCCGATGTCCTCGATGTTCGGCAGTTTCTTGTTGGGGTAAAAGTGCGACACGAACGTGTGGTATTTGGTGACCAGCTGTTTTAGATTGTTGTTCTTGTTCGTCTCTTCTGTGTGCTCCTTGCTTAACTCCTCGTACTTATCCCGCAAGGACTTCTGCTCGTCGTTCAAAACCTTATTGCCGACGATGAGCTCCTCGAGGGAGTCTTGCATGCCCTTCAATCGGTCGTTACGGTCCAAGTAGTACGCGATAAACTCGACGGTGAACGCCGGCGGGATATGCCATTTTCTACGGATATCCATCAGGGTGGCTATTTGTGTTTCTTGCATTTCCAATTGGGTCGTGTCGATTCCCATCAGTTCGGCTTTCTTTAACAGTTTGCGGCAAGCCGAAGCGCTCGTCGTCAGCAGTCTAGGCATCTTCTGTGTCGGAACTACAGAGTGCAAAATTAAGAACACCACTATTTGCCAGATATCATCAAATCATTTAAAATCACCTTGTACAAGTTTAAATGACTTGATTGAAAAACGATTACAAACAACACTGCTTTAACTGTATTTAAAGGGGGAATGTTGAGTACCCAGTTAAAAAAAATAATAATTTTTAAATTTCTTTAATGTATAATAAAACACTCAAAGAGTATACTCTGAAAGTTCTAAAACAAAATTCAAAGAATTGGGGATGCTACAGGTAGTGATGTGGGACGGGTAAATATCCACTGGGTAGGTATTTAAAAACGGGTATTTGCGCAGGTATTTACCCCTGCTTTGGGTAAATACACAAAATGAGGATATTTATAAAATGTATTAGTATTTTAGACCTGGTACTTTTATGTTGCTTCTTATTTGATTTCTGCATTTACCTAGATGAATGATGATAATAATAATACCTAATTAAACTTCCAGTGTCCTCTGTGCATGGTGGAAACAGGGGTGGAGCATTTTTATTTCCACTGATTTTTCTTGTTATTGATGATGATGTTTTTTTTCAAAGGCTGGATTACTTTTTGGTTAAATAGTTATAGCCCTTTACAGCTATTTTATATTTCCGAAAAACATCATCTAGACAATATAACCCCCGCAGAGGCTATATTATTTTCATAAAGTTAGGTAAAGAAGTTTAAGAAGTTAGATATTTGTATTGTTTATTCATCAGATCTATATGGATGGGTTCCTCTACAAGAGTTCCTCTACAACTGCTGTGAAGGAACCCATCCATATAAAGCTGATTGCTGAAAAAATCCAAACCCAATGCATCTGAACCAAAGCAAATCAGATCCAAACCCAACCCGAACTAAGAAGTAAGCCTCCTAACCAAATTTTATCCAAAAACAACCAAATTCGATACAATTCAATCCGAACGTAATCCAATCGAGACCAAATCGAATCCAATACATACCGAATACAAACCCGGTATCTGGACATCCTCACCAGGCAGATGTGTCGTCCTCGTATAAAGTATTTTGTCGTGTTCGCAAGAGAGATGGCTATCCGGCTTTGGCCGTCCAGTGGGGCGCCGTAGGGGAAGTCAGGTTAGTAGCCGAGACGCAGGAGAACCACAAGGGGCTGTAACGTTCGGGGGAACGTTACAGCAGAAGGTTTCGAATTGTCTGCAGGTGCTCGATAGGATGTCGAAGCAAGGCGAACCCATTTCTAGCATACGGTGGTCACTGAGAAGAAGAGCAGATTGAAAAGTAGCAACATTTTTGATGCGGCGCTGAATATTATTGGTGAGAAAAGCATATGCCTACTTTTCCTCCTTCTCCCATCTTCGTTTTTCTTCTTCCATTTCTTTCATTCTTTTCTTCCTACTACTTTCTTTCGTTTCACATCTGTCTTCTGGTTTATTATCAATTTGACTTCAACCTTCTTTCTACTTTGGTCTACCTTTCTTCATTCTCCTCCTCCATTTTGCTTTTCGCCCTTTCTTCCGTATTCCCGCTTTTTTCTTTCTTTCTTCTCTATCTCTGCTTCCGTCTTCGCGTTTCTTCTTTTTAAATTTTATTGTTCTTCTCAGCCTTTTTCATTGATATTCTTCTTCGTTCTATTCCCTTTCTGCCATTTTTCTTCCTTCTTCCTGCTTCCTTTCACTTTTTTTTATTCTTTTAGTTTCCAAAATGTATCCCCACATTTTCATATACATCAAATCATCAAATTCTAAGCTCCTTGTCTAATTTCTAAGAGAACTGCTCTCTAAATGCCGTCTATTTTCCGTTCCTTCCGTTTTCTAACATCTTTCTTTTTTCCCATCCTTCCCCTACCCTTTTCTTGCATCGTACATTTCTACCGTACATCGTCTATTCTTCGACTTCGCACAACACCAAAAGGGATGAAATTTTGGATTTTCCCTCTATCTTCTTTCCTTATCTCCTTCGGCCTTTTTACTTTTACTTTATTAATCTTTTTCTCTTCGTTTTTTGCCACTTTGAAATTTTATATTTCTCTGTTGCCCTCTCCCTTATTTGTTAAACCTTAAACTCTGAATTATGGTGTCAGACCACCTTCTATTTTCCTTTTTCTTCATTATTGCTCTTCTGCCTTCTATGGCTCTGCGATTTCGTACTTGTTCCATTTTTGCTCTTCCTCCTATCCTCTATCATCTTGCTCCCCTTTCCGCTTAATCTTTCTTTTCCTCTTCGTTTCTTCGTCACTTTGAAATGCCACCTCTCTCCTTTGTTGTCTCCTCCTTCTTCCGGCCTTTTCCTTTTCCGGCTTCCTTCTTTCACATCCTTTCTTTCGTTGTCTATTCTGGAGGACCGCATGAATTGTTCAGCTATATGAGACAGTGATTCATATGATTCCTAAGAGATTTTTGGCTCTTCCGTCCGTCTTCTCTTGTCTTGCACCTACTTCTTTTCTTCTTTCACATTGCACCTTCGTCTTTTATTTTTTCTTTTTACTTCCAATTTCTTGCTCTTTCCTTTTCTGCTCGCATCTCCTTTCTTCCTTTTTCTTTCCTCACGTTTCTTTTTTCTTTAGTTGGGTCTTTTTTCTTCTGTCTTTATCAGTCTTCCTCGTTCGTCTATTTTCGTGTGTCTTTCAACCAAACTCTTTTTTAGGTAAACTTTTTTAACGGACGGATGGGCGGACCAAAAATGATAATTCGGCCAGCTATATCAAAATTCCACCTTCAAAATTTTGGACCGAATGCATTACTTTCTCTTTATACGAGAAAAAGTAAAAACACAAAATGGTTGATTTTTAGCCATTTACACAACATTCCCCGCTTAAATGAGTAGGATCTACTTACCCCACGGCGGGATTTTCTGCGTCTTGTTGCTCAGATACCTCTGCATGGACTTGTTCAGCTTCTTGGCGATGCGCAGCTGTTCGGGCGTGTCCTTGTGCCCGTCGCGATCGAACTGCAGCCGTCGGTAGTGCATGCGCAGCTGTAGCGCGAGGTAGTTGCGCTTGCGGCGTTTGACCAGCGTCTTGTCCGAGTGGAGCTTGCAGTGCGCGTAGAACGGATCGGCCTGGTCCACCTCCTCGGTGTGCGCCTCCGAGAGGAAGCCCTCGCGCTGTGCGCTGGACAAAGAGAAAATTAAATAGAACACCCCCTATTTGAAATCTGATTAACATCTAAATATTTTAAGTAAAGAATTTATTTATTAACTGTTATGTTAATTTATTTGTTTATTCATAATATTGTTAATACATGTTAATAAAAACACTATGTTAGTACATAAGGTTGATTCTCTCTATTACTTAAACCACAAAAATAGACTTAATCGATTTAGTACATAAGGTTGGTTTTTCTATTGTCATGCAGAGAAAAATTTACCTATTTATTTTGTACAAAAGGTTTATTTTCCATCGTTTCAACTAGAAAAATCGCCCTTATTAATTTCGCACATAAGATTGATTTCCGTCTTTTTTTATCAACATGACAATCGACCTTATTCCTTTTGTACGTAAGCTTGACTTTCCTATTCTTTACAATCGAAAAATCACTTATTATCGCTTCAACCTACCAAGTGACGTGGAAGAAATTCCTGCAGAGGCCGGCGTCGCACCCGATGCACACGCCGGTCCTGGCGAACCGGTCGTCGGCGCACAGCCCGCACGGCTTCGCGCCCCACTTGTTGTACGGCATCTCGAACAGCGTGACGTTGGACAGCTTGTCGACCTCGCCGAACGCGACGCCTGGCACGTAGAGCGCGCACACCAGGTGCACCCACTTGCCGACGTCCGTTTCCTTAAAGATGCCGCCCGCGTTCGGGCACAGCTCGCACGCGGGACTGCGCACGCCGGCCGTGCACGCCTCGCAGAACCACGCGGCCGTCGGCGACACCGAGTCGGCGCTCGACAGGCTGGCCGTGTCGGCGATGCCGTAGCATGCCTCGTGCACCGTCACGCCGCAGCTGTCGCACTCGACGATCTCGTTGACGCCGTCCGACTGGTCGCCGAGGCAGCCCGAGCAGATCAGCAGCTGCGCGGCCTTCTCGTCGAGCGCCAGCGACCTCGACTGCCTGTTTGCCTTCTCGATGACGTCGGCCACCGACAGGCCGTTCGACGGCAGGTTGACCTTGACGTCGTCGAGGTCCGAGCTCGAGTTGCCGTCGTCGTCGTCGGTGCTTTCCGATTCTGTCGAGAACAGTAAAGAGGATAAAGGAACAAAGAACCTGTAAGTAAACAAGTACTGACACTGGACTTGGTTTTATTTGCTGTATGTCATGCAAATGTGAAGAAACCCACTTGGAAAACTTACCGATAAGCTCATTAACGAGCTCACTAAATTTTACGGTTTAGCCATTCACCGACACGCAAACTCGATGGAAGAAAGTTTTTTTTTAAATATTAACGCATTTTATTAAAACTGGTCAACATTGACCAACCATTAATTTTAGTCTAATCATAGGTACGAAATGCTTAAATTCTAAAGTTCACCCATTGGTGTCTTAAAGTTTCAGTTGTCCAGTTTAGTCGCTCACTACACTCACTAACTCTACTTTTGTCACTGGCACTACACCAGCTCAAAGGGTTTTTTCCTCTTCAGTCTTCTGATTTGGTTGCCGTGGTCGAGAAGTTGAATGGCTTCGACGTTGACATGGTGACATAGCCTTGATTGATGCTTGGCTGCGAAATTTTGGATCTCTATGGCAACATCGTCGATACCAAGGTCCCGATGTATGTCCTTATTTCTACAGTACCAAGGTGCATTTAGTATGTTGCGAAGTACTTTGTTTTGGAAAGTTTGGATTTCTTGAATATGACACTGTTTGGCGCACCCCCAGATTTGTATGCCGTAGGTCCAGACAGGTTTTAAGACCTGTTTGTAGATGATAATTTTGTTGTATACTGACAATTGTGAGTTTCTGCCGAGTAGCCAATACTTCTTTTCCTGTACTTGATGCCTGATTCTTCCTTTTTTTTCTTTACGTGTTCCTTCCATCGTAATTTTGCATCCAGCGTCATTCCTAAGTATTTGGCACTATTTCCAAATGGTATTGTATTGTTATTAATGTACACTGGTATTTGGTCCTTTATCTTTTTGTTTGTGAAGTTGACGTGTATTGATTTCTGTTCGTTTAATTTGATTCTCCATTTCTTGGTGCAATATCCAGGAAGATAGCCGTGCAAACTTGTTTTTGTTCTAGTGCACTTATTCGATGGTAGAGTGTTTTTCTCTAAAACCAAATTGGTGATCAGATATTATATTTTCGTTTTCTATGATTGGTTTTATTCTTTTGAGGATTATTTTTTCGAATAGTTTTGACACTGTTTGGGGAGCAACCTTTTCCACTTTCCAAGCACTCGGCACGTGTTTTAATTAATAGCTGCATTGAATAAGTGTGTTAATTTAACAACACCCTTTCTAGGGAGTTGTTTTAGGGTGTCGCCTGTTATCAAGTCATAACCGGGTGTTTTTTTCGAATTGAGGTTGGTTTTAATCTCATTTGCTAGTTCTTTCGAAGTCACAGGCTTAATATCTTCATCCGTCAAATTTACTGTTTCTTTATCGTTCTCGATTTGCATTTCATTTGTTTCAAAGATGTTTTCAAGATGTTCAGCTTTCCATAGAGAATAGTCTGTTATGTTATCTGCTGTTAGGTTATTTAAGTAGTTGCTTATTGATTCTACTTTTATTCTTTTTATTTCACGTTTCAGTTGTTGTGCTTTGTTATTTAAAATGGTCTTATCTGAAGGAGCTCTGGTTTGCTGCCACTTTCTTCTTGCTTTTCTCTTTTCCTTAACTAATTCCCTGATTTCCACAGGGTAGTTGTTACCAGCTGTTCTGTGCGTGAATTCTTTCGTACTCTTCCAAGCTGCCTGTTGTATGTCCTTGGTAAACTTTTCAGCTTCTTCTTCTAGTTGTTGAGCATTTCTAAGTGGAGTGTTTAATTTTATTTTATTTTCAACTTCTCTTTTAAAGTTCTCCCAGTCTGTTGATTTATTAATTAAGGTTGGCCTGCTTTCCCTCTTTATTATCTTTTGACTCAGAGTGATAATAACATTCTTTGCCTTTCTTAGTAGTGAGTCTAGCTCCCCAATCCGTGCTCTTGGCATTGTAGTCTCCACCAATAATAAATCTGTCTCTCATGTGTTGCAAGAAGTTTTTATAATCCTTTTTCTTTAAATTATACCTGGGTGGGCAGTAAAGAGCACCAACTAATAATCTTTGTTTAGTAGCCTCGATGCCCACTACCGTTAATTGGATTTGTTCACTTTGCATGTGCTGCTCTTCATAATGTTTTATGTTTTCTTTTATTATGACCGCACTTCCCCCTCTAGCTTGATTGCCTGGATCCCTTTATTCTTAAGTACGATTGGCTAGTGTTATGTGTCTCAGATACGACGCACACATATATATTTTGCACATTTAGAAAGGGCTTGTATTTCTTCAACCTTATTTAACAGACCATTGGCATTCCAGGTTGCAATTCTAAGGTCTTCTTTGTCCATTAGTTGGATTTGCGGGGAACTGCCCCATTGTGTTTCCCTCTAATTTAGTTAATCTATCTGAAAGTTGATCTACCTTTGTGATCAGTTTTTGCATCATCTGCAATATTGTTTGTTGTTCGCTTACCGACTGTGTTGGTGGTTTTTCATTTCCTTGAGAACTGTTCTCTTGCGCTACTTGGGAAAATGATTTTCCATAGACTGTTTGCCTTGAGATGAATTTTCTGTGTTGTGGTTTATTGGCTGTTGGGTATGATTATATCTCTGACATTTTTTGCAATGAGGGAGCAGTTTGCTTGTCCTCAAATCTTCTACTTTAACTCTCATATGCATGAGGTATTGAATTGAATATATTTTGTTAATATCCTCTCTATTATCAAATGTTATCATAAACAGGGGAAGTGTATTTTTTTTATCATTTTCTATTGTTTTCGTTAATTTGTTCACGAAGTTTAATACTTTGAATCCTTTTTCTTGCAATTTTTGTGTTATATGCCTAGGGTTGCATGAAGGGTGCAGGTGTCTGACCATTATTCTAATCGGTCTCGTTTGCTTGTTTTCGAACGTATGCCAGTTCATTATCGTATTGTTCATTATGCCTGTTAGAGATCTGTATTCAAGTTCTGACTGAACGTTAATTTTAACTTGTCCATTGTTGAGCATATTTGCTTGATAATTTAGATTGTTCTCGTTTAGCTTGTTTACTAGGCAAGGGTAGTCTTCTACATTGTTGACTATTACTGGGGGTGGTTTAAATGTCTTAACTTCATTTTGTTCTTGCTTTCTATTTTCTGGTGATTCATAAACCTTTCTCCTTTTCCTGCTTTTTTGAACTAGCCAACCAGTTTCTTTGTTGACCAGTTTTTCTTCTTCGTCCGAGTTAGTGGGGCCATAGCTCTCCTTTGGCTGAAGGTCATTTAATGCCTTGCGTAGTTCCTCGATTTCGTTACTTTTACTTTGAATCAGCTGTTAATATTTTATATTCTGATCCTTTATTGCGCCGAGTTGCTGCTTTAAATTTGTTATTTCCGTCTGCATCATGGTGACGTTATTTTGCATGGCTTGTAACTCAAGCATAGGCTTTTGTGTTGCTATGCGGACATTAAATGTATTATTTAATGTCGCGTTTTGTTGATCAGGGTACATTTTATTAACACGATTACTCACAGTCGCACCGACCGCGATATCACTCGCGTAAGATGATATCTTCGCTTTAACTGTATTCATACTTAACGCAGCGGCCAAATCACGTCCGCGCGGTCCGGCCGTCTGTATGATACCGATGGAATAAATGAAGGAAGAAATTTGGGTAACTTTCTACCACAAACGTTCTACAGAGACAAATCCTCAACATCAAAATTGTTCAGCAGGCAAAGACAACTGGTGCAAATGGCACTAGTTAGAGGAGAACTCTCACATTTCCACCACGATAAGCCACCTTTGACTGCAGAAGTTCAAAAAGTCATCAAACCAGTATATGAAGATTTATCAAGAGATGAACTGTTGACCAGATGTTTAGGAGCACAAACACAAAATAACAATGAATCATTAAATTCATTGATTTGGACTTTTGCTCCTAAACACCTGTATTCTGGCACAAAGATCGTTGAAACAGCAACTTTTCTTTTCTTTGGCATCTTTTCTTGCCTGATTACCTTCGATGCAGGATTTAATGGCATTTTGAAAGTTTTAGTAACAATGGGATGTCAAATTGGCCACGTAACTCAAGCTTACGCCCATCGCCGTAATGAAGCGTGCATCTGCTGCTCCGAACGACGCTCGAGCGACTTCGCTAAAACAGCCAGAACTGATGCCAGGGAGCAACAATCGGCTTTGCAGGATTTTTTTGAGGGAACTGCAGGTTCACTTTATTGACCAGGCATATCAGATTAAGGGTGAGTCAAAATTGTATTGTGGTGATAATCGTACTTGAACCTTTAAATGTGTTTTTCCCAAAACTGTATTTTTCAAACTGGTGACCACGATATCTCCAAATCTATCGAACGAATTCATTTGAAATTTGATTGACTTATTCAGTACTCGTGTAGACACTTTGCAAACTAGGATAATTCTGATTCATCAAGCCGGTTTTTTTTCATCTTGAAGAAGTCGTGAAAAAACACGAAAAAATTCACGAAAAAATGTTCCACAAGATGCCAAAAATTTACCTTTCAATATTTTTTAATAATCCTAGTTCAAAAACTAGTTTGTACTTCAGAGATTAAAATGCCGTTTGTTTTTTTTTGTTTCAGATAAGCAGAACACCCGCAATCGTGGTCACCGCAAACAACTTTTTTTGAAGACGAGTGGCTAAGTTCCCCTGTACTTCAGCAATGAGCGACGATTTCGGGCTGAAAAAATTGTAAAGTGTGCTCAAATTATGAATAAATATGTGGTGAAAAGTTCGCAGTTGTATGTTTATTTAGTACACACAAAAAAAGCGAAAAAAAGAGACGTCACATGGGATGACTGCCTTAAACAAGATTAGTGATCTATATAGAATATTATATAATAATTAATATTATATAGAATATGTAGTTAGTTATTTTACATGCACATAATTTTTATACCTGCTTCTTCGCAATTGCTGTCCATGGAATCGTCATCGCTAACTTCCGGATGGTCCTCGATTCTAAAATCCGAATCGTCGGAACTCTCTCCGAGGTCGAAATCCAAAATCGAAGATTGAGTTTCGACCGGTTTGACCCTCCGTTTCTTCGGATCTCTTTCAACTTACGAAAAGAAAAAAAAAGAAAAACCAAAGTTATAAAAGTTAGGTTAAGGTAATTCGGTTTTAAGTCTTTAATAATTTCTTAAGCAAAATTAATCCCGCAATGTTAAAAAAACTTCATAAACCAGGAAATTACATAAGAATTTTATGGTTTTGTACAGAAAATAATCGGTTTAAACAAGAATTTCAGATAATTTCGATAGCGTCTGTAACATAACCTAGACATTGTGATTTATAGCTTTATTTCCGTGCGGAAAAAAACGATTTCTAGTCGTTCTAAGCGAGATTCGCGAACAACAAAACGTATAGTTTAACAAAATCGTTAAAATTCAACGTACGCGAGCTCATTTCCATCGATTTCTACGAAAATTCTGGCAGCATCGGAGCACATAACCTAAGCCTCAGTAGGCTGTTGTAGACATGGCGTCCAATCGATTTAAATTGAAAATAAAATTTTCGAAAATCACCAATAAAACTTTGAGGAATTACTCACTGGCCGTCTTTGTGATAAAATCGATATCTTCGGCTTTTTCCAGGTGGGACGGCATCTCGTCCATCTTCTGCCAGGTCCTTTTTGATCCTTGAGAGGCGTGGACAAAACAGGGGTCCTTCCCGCACTGTTATCCTTCGGCAATCGATTTTTGCTAAGGAGCAAAAAAGGAGTTTGCGAAAATTCAAAGTTTGAAAAGTCTTTCGAAGTGATCTGTCAGAGAAATATGAAGTGTGTCTATTTTTTGCGTAAAAAATGATTAAGACGACAACTTTTCGAATTGGTTTCCTATTTGCATTCTCCGCTAAAACTGATGTAAAAGAAAAATCGGGAAATGATAAAAAAGGAAAGGATAACAACAAGGGAAAGAACAAAAAAGAGAAAGGCAAAAAGAAATCGAAAAAACTATCGAAAAAATCCAGTTCGAACATCGAAATTAAGAAATTAGAAACTAAAACGGGGGATCCCCGCAAACCGGATTACGTTTTAGACGTTGGTAATCCCGTGGGATACGTTCACGTTGAGTACGATCTGATACCAAATAAGCAAAGGCAACAATTCGACGTGGTTTGTTGGAAAGGCGTTGCTAAAGTATCTTTTAAAGATTACTCGATCGTTTTCTTTAAATAATTTAAAATCTGCACGATTTTTGTAGATTTTTTCTGGCGAGGACGCAATTGGGTATCGTGTGAAAGTGATCGACGACAAAATTTGGGTACCAATTTTCGTGCAGCATTATATGAACAACTTGGAATCCGAAGAGCTACTGAAGTTCCATCAGCACGTAATAAATTTTCAAATTAGCACGAACAAGAACAAAATATCACAAAAGTAATTATTTGTGCAGTTACAGTACTTAAATATGAATAGAAATAAATATTTAATTACGTTTAAATAACCATACAAATCGTACACGGGGTTGCACAAATCTATCAACCACTTTAACATTATGTAAGGCCGCCCTTCTCTATAAGAGGGTCGGTTGCAAGAAATTATTTGGGGGCCTAATTTTTTTTAAAATGTAAAGATTTTTACATACATATATTACGTAATGCACATTTATTTAAATGTATGATTTTGTTTTTTCTGTTACATTAATTATTTCAGAAAAATCATAATTTTTAGCAATTTCTTTTTCGATGCTTAAATAAGTGCATTTAAACGTTTCACACACATACGTGACCAAAGATAATTCTTTATTAATTTGCTGAAAAAGCGCTCTGCACTTGCTATTACTGTAACTGTAACTGTTAATGTAAAGAGAGTTTTTAACACAGTTAGTACATTTGGAAACAGCTAATGATAATTATTATTTTGTATGTATTGCAACATCGTGTGTGTAACATCAGTCTTGTGCGTTATTTTTATTACTTTCATCAAATCTCAAACGAGATCAAATCTCGTAATAAACCAATTTCCTGGATTAAGTTTTCATCCGTACCTTTGCTAACAAAAAATTACAAATTCTTTGGAGCATTTTTATAATTCAAGTTGTTCTAGTATCAATTACAAAGTTAAAAAAGTAACATCTAAATTCCTCTACCGGGTATCCAATAACTTCCCCTTCTGCTGTTTCGGTAAATAATCTTTTTCTCTTTGGGATTCTTTTTTCAGGAAAATGTTCTGAAATATTCAAATTACGTGCTAGCATATTTGCTTTGCCTAAAAATGTGTTAATTTTGTTCTTCAAATTTGGATTTCAGCTTTAATTTTAGTAACTAAATTAAATGTGTCAACAACAATTGTTTTTGCTTGAAATAGCTTGTTGATACTATTAATTTTTGACAATATTGCAAACCATACTGACAAACATAAAATAAATGGCATTTCTTGAAACGAATCCAGTAGACCTTTAGCCTCGGATACTGCTGCATTATCAATAAATTCCATTAGGGCACTACAAGTTTGTTTAAACTGTGCATCACTGCTTTGTCCGAATCTATTTTTGCTTCCCAACGTGTCGCATAATGGTTTAAGAGTAATATTTAAATGCTTTTGCGTAATTTCCCATCTTTTTGTAGATGCAGAAAATAAGCAATGTAAACCTTGCAGTATTAAAAAAAATTCAATATACGGCTGTTTACCGTAGACCGTACATTTTTTACAAAATTGAATTATGAAATAAGAAACTTTGAATGACAAAAAGTGATTTTTTTAAATGGCTCCTACCAGATATTTTTTATCTTATCGAATATAGAATTAAAATGTATGTACCCTTTTCCGATTATTTAAGCGTTTTTGAGCTCTATCTAACAAAAGCGATCCTTTGACAATACATTCATTTGTTGTAAATTGGGTTGCCTACAGATTAGTTATCAATTTTAACGTTTAGGTAACTTAGGGTGGTTGATTTCGTATTTAGGACGAAAAATCAATGCAGGTACCATTGCATTGTTATCATGTGCATACAGTTATCAAAATATTTCATACGTACTTACTTCTTGACAGTGTTGACAGTTTTCTCCAGTTATTATAACCACCTATAAATCATGTAGATTTATTATTAATTCTTCTTTTGGAAAATAGTACACAACAGAAACAAAATACTGAGTGTTGAATTTTTGAATAAATTAACCAGCTGCGAAGATGGGTTTCACCATTTGGCATTTTTTTTAATTAGTAGGTTTTAGAAAATGATCCACCTTCAGCATTCTTACCAAAAACGCGTTTCAAAACAATCTAAGTTTATCAGTTATAATACTTGGCCAGAAAAACTTGGATCTCTTATATTCGTTTGATTATATTTGCTATTGTCATTTTCATCATTATTTCCTGACTCGACTACATTTGTACAAAAATACGGTTCTTCTTCGACTAATTTCATAGTTTCTATATTTTCATTGCAAAAATGTGTAGCTTGCGTGGAATTTTCTTCTCTAGTTGAAACTTGAATCATAAATGCTGAAGTCGAAGCAATTTCATTGTCAGAATTACTTCATAACCAAGAAGATAGATCTAATTGTGACTTCTTGTAGTTTTGCTTTTCTTCTTTTTCTTTTCTGCTAATTTTCATTTTCGACTGCCAGAGGGATTTTTCTTTTCATGGACATTATTAGGGCCCTTAATAATTAATAAAAACATTTTTGTTGTATGAATTATCACAATACTATATGCAATAGGTAATCTACCAAATCTAATAGGTAAGGCAAATCTACTTACTTTATGTATAATACGTTAAACTATACTGTATATTTTACAAAATATTAGAACTTAAGTTCTAATATTTTTTGTGTTTTTCTTTGTGGGTTGAACCCACAAAGAAAAACACAAAGAATGTGTACTGTTTTCATTTCATAATGGAGCGTAGCCAGTTGATTTTGAGATTTTTGTCTAAAAAGTCCGGTTTGGGTGAGAAACACCATCTGGTGATCCTAGCATATTAATATTAATGCACATTAGTACAGTACGTTTTATGGATCCACTGCTCTTGTCCAATCCTGCATCTACATACAATCCTTATACAGAGTGTTTCATAAAAGAGCCTCGATAGCTCAATTGGTAAGACCGCTGTAAAACTTTTTTCTTTCTATTTTTTCGAGAGCAAAATCCGAGAATACGAAAGTGTTTTACTTAAACAAAGACGACGTGGACTCGGACAATTTGATGGTACAAATTTACACGGAGGATCCGAATCTGGTCGAGCGTAAAGCGAAGAGTAACACAACTTTGCTAAACGAATTTGTAGAGGATATAATACTCGAATGCATCTACAAACCCGGCCAAACGAACAAAACTGAAATAGTCACCAAATTCAAATGGGGCGGTGCGTTAATTTCGGTACAGATGGCGTCAGTTCTTTTTTGTTGAAATTTAATTCCTTTTCAGACGTGACCCAAGAGCACTGGATGGACAAAATCAGCAAACAAGTGGACGCGCAGTTTTTCTTCTTTAAGGAATACATTCCGACATCACCCCCACCAATGACCAGTGAGGACATTCTAAAATTGGAAAAGGACTATCGCCCGAATACGGAACAAAGTAAACAAAGAGTAAAGTTTTCGGGCAAAGAAGACAAAAAAAGTAAAAAAGATAAAACAGATCGGAAAGGCGTCAAAAAATCCGACAAGAAAACAGCGGATAAACCGCAAAAATCCACGGAAATGCTCGTTAAAGTCAGCGGGGAAACCTTCTTCACCGACCCCAGCCTGTCGATGTACGACGTCCGAAACCCCAACGACCTGGTGACCAATGGCTATGTGCTCCTCTCCGTCGACAAACTGATGACCAGGCGGCAGAAGTACGACCTGAACCCTCTGATCGTTAAGATCGACAAAATCGACGATCTGAACGCGGAATCGTTGAAAAAGGCGAAGTTTAAGTCGGTCTTCGTGCGTTACAACATCCCGTTTGTGGCACAGGGGAAGACCATAGAGCGGAACATAGAAGAGCAAGTCAGATTTGGGGAATCCCACGCTCATTTCACGCACACGTTGCCCAGCATGAAATTCGTGGAGTTTATGCAGACGCAACGGTTCTTTGTCGAGGTAACATTTAGATATATGTTAGATGTATTAAACATGCCAGATTGAAACAAGTAACGGGTAAACGTTGCCCGACTATAAGTGAGACAACCTTGCCTCGAATAATGGAACTCAATTTAAGTATTGTGGTTTTACTCTCCTATTTTCAATGTGGAAAATGTTTCTAATTTTCCAACACCACACGTTTTCTTTTTATTGAAAGCTGAAAATAATCTTTCGACAGGTTTGTGGTAAAAGAGATCCCGATTTAAAACCAGAAATCCAAGCTAGTTTGTTCGGTAGCGAAGTGAACGACAAGAATATAAGCAAGAAAATTACTCCAACCGAGGCACTGTTGAAGTTCAAAAAGATGAACGAAACCGTAATGCAGGAAGTGGAAGTTCTGGCCGTGGTCGCTTACGATTTGACGCCTCTTCTGATCCCGACGTGGAGGGTGTCTTCGAACGAGGCTTGTCACAATCCCGACAACATCCAATACCAAAAAGCGAATTACGCCGCTTTCGCTGTGGACGATTTGTTCGTAACGGCAAACAATATAAACATAAAGACGTTGTACAGGGAGAAGTGCAGGAGCCCTTTGACGGAATTGAGCCTTATAGACTCGGGAACGACTTTAAAGATGGAGTTCAGTTTCGCAGCCCCGATTTGCATGCTGGCGCATTCGGTTTTGGCGCGGGCGGAGAATTTGAACAGGATGTTTTTGGTGGTGAAAAACACAGACATGGCCGTAGCGATGCTCGGCTTTCTCTTAGGTCACAACCAACATATCGGTAACAACCAAATTGCGCCCAACAGAACCAGAAGCGTGGAAAAACTGATTGTGGATACGGATGACTTTATGACCGGTTTCGTTATTGACAACGGTAGCACTTATGCGTTTTATATCGAAGGCAACATCAAGGATTACATGACGTCTTTGTGGGAGAAAATGATGCGGGCATCGCCAGAGGACGTCAAGATTTATTACAACGACCGTATGGTGTTTGCAAACAGACAGTACACATATTTCATTAAAATGGGTGGGTTTTGTATTATCACGATGCAGCGGCCTTTCAAAGACATCCTGTCTATGGAAAAACTGTATATTGAAGGCCATATACCGTTACCATGTTGGCAGGTGAGAATGATCGTATCAGTGTTTCGATATCATCATTCAGATGTTTCTTCTTTTCGTTACTAGGCTTGCAAAAAGTTGGATTTGCTCTTCAGAAGTGTAACGCTGGAGCACATGAACCAATGCAACTTATTCCCAACGGTCGACGAACTGCTGAGTTTCGATCTTGAATTCGGTGGTGCCGTGAGGTGGGACGAAAGATTTCCATCCGCTCAGAAGCTGCCCTCAAACCAATCAGTTTCGTTCTTTTCCTACGACGACTACAAGCAGTTGTGAGTGATAGAAAATTTTAAAAAAATGGATGTAAATAAAAGTCGAAATTGGAGCACTGGTATCAATGTTTATTCTTCATCATCGTAGTAAATTATTTACAGGGAAATCGTCTTTTTTTTCTATTCATAACTCAAAACAAACAACTAAGACTAATAAACTAACTATGAAATAATCGTACAATTAAAAATTGATGCCGATACCGAAAATTTACAATCGAAAACTAAGGTTCATTAGTTTGGATTACGTAATACACATTATCGTAGTATATTTTGTTTAATAATAATTCACATGGCAGTGCATTTTTTTACACACAGAGATACTTACGTCCTAAGTTTTCTTATCTAATTCCAGCTTTGAAATCTTCGCCTTTATGCAATAAGCCGTAAAACATGTATATGCTATTATTAATATTTAGTGGTATGTTTTTTTTACATCGTTTGTTAACATCCAATATATTTCCAAAGCGAAAAATCCCACTTAGACATTAAATTATTAACTATATTAACAGTGCATTCTTATAAATATTAAATTCTTTGGTATATTATTTTTTTACGTTAATTAATTTATTGTATGACTACAGAGCACTTGGAAAGTTTAGTTCTTCTTGCATTTTAGAAGCAGTCAGTGAATGTAAGTAAAGGACGATTTATTGCACAGAGTGTTCCACACCCTGTATTACAATTAATAATAAATTAGATCGAAACATCCCAAAAAGAACAAAGCAATTACATTAAATTCCCATAATATATACATATATAAAATTCACCCATACACTTTTTATACTGATTGTTACTTAAAGAAAATCTATAAGAAAGCTTATCGATTTCATAAGCTTTCCAAACAAGCTTATAAACAACACTCTTTATAGACCCATTTCTGTTTTAGAATAAATACATCGTAAATATATTATTTCAGATATGAACAAATTATATCGTTTTTTCTTCTCCTCTATAGACATTTGACTTTTTAAATTATTCGATAAATAGTATCGTCTATCTAATATTTTCTTTTTTTCTCCGCGGGAAAAGGGATAAATTCTAAAAGTCACTAACAGTCAGAAAGTCGAATTTTGACGATTTGAAAAGTTTGACAAGTTACATTGTTTTTGATTTAGATTTGCACGAAGCGTTTCAATTACACATTATCTCGCATACTATTTATTTACAAGATGGTGGAAACGCATCCGAGCGGATATTGTCTTTTTCTTAAGAAAACAATACGGAACTAGCGGAAAATTGACTAAACCCGTTCCCGTATTGCTCGTTTCGCATTAATTTAAGTTAGTCTGAGGTCGGTATTACAGGAGTAGCCATTTAGCGACCAGGACGGTCAGTAGGTGCGGAGCCACAGTCGATAGTGCGGTGGCTTTGGATACTACAATATCACCTTTTTTTATGAAGGGATAGTCGATCACGTGAATTATTCCATTTGTGCATTCGACGTTCGGTCTGAACACTAGAATATCTTCTCCTTGCCACCGGATAATATAGCCTGAAATAAAAAAAGTACCAATCAATTAGTTCGATAACCATGCTGGTCGAAAATTTACTGTTGTTTTTCTGCTTTTCCACTTCAATGGTCAAGTTGTCTCTAATCGTTCGCAATTCAACTTTTTTTGCCAGACCTCCCATTTGGCTTAGTTTCTGTATGGTATAAGCTTCTTGGTCCACCACTAAGTGTCGTTGCAAAAGCTGCTCAGCCTAAAACAGATGATCGAGTGTCAATTTCTGGGCTATCGAAGACCATCTGTTTTTTTATTCGATTTTTTTTCACCTGGTAGAGAAATTCCTGCATGAAAACTTTTTTGATGGCCGAAGGAAGATTTCGCCTGGCTTGATTCCACGCCCTGGCGCTCGGGACGAAGTATGTGAATTTTCTGGTCGTGTCATTCAGTTGTTCGTTAAACCTTGTCTTCACTCCTAAGGTGTACGTGTCACTGAAAATTCGAAAATTACGGTTTCGAAACGAGAATTTTCAAAAATTCAATCTGTAGTGCACTTGAGAATTGTAACATTATTCTACAAAGAATTTTTTGAGCAGCATTTGGAAGTAGACAGTAAGCCATAAGAGTTTTGAAACAACGTTTGAGTTAGATTTGACTTATCTGCATCGCAAAGATTGTAAAGCAAGTTGGAAGGAAACGTCAAAGAAGAGTAAAAACTACATGTTCTGCAAATAATTTTTTGAGCAGCATTTGGAAGTAGATAGTAAGCCACCAGGAGGTGGTAGAGAGTAAGCCATTACGAGATGGTAGACAGTAAGCCAGACGAGTTTGACTTAGATTTAATTTATCTTCATCGCAAAGATTGTAAAGCAAGTTGGAAGGAAACGACAAAGAAGAGTAAAAACTACATATTCTGCAAATATTTTTTTGAGCAGCATTTGGAAGTAGATAGTAAGCCACCAGGAGGTGATAGACAGTAAGCCATTACGAGATGGTAGACAGTAAGCCATACGAGTTTGACTTAGATTTAATTTCGCAGAGAGATTTAATTGTAAAGCAAGTTGGAAGGAAACTTCTTGTTACAAAGAAGAGTAAAAACTATTCTGCAAAGAATTGTTTGAGTAGCAGTTGGAACTAGACAGTATGCCATCAGAAGGTGGTAGACAGTAAGCCATATGAGTTTTAACAACCATTGAGTTAGATTTGGTTTATCTTCACCGCAGAGATTGTAAAGCAAGTCGGAAGGAAACAACAGAGAAGAGTAAAAACTAGAAAAGATTTATAAAACAATTTGGTTAGCTATTTGCAACCAATCTCAAAATACACATTTATTTCATAAAATAAATGCGCTGATATTGATCATAAACGCTACATCTTTTAATAAATTAATTAGAACACTAATGATAACACTCGACCTCTGATTATCGTACAAGTTAAAAATATACAAGATGTTAAATATGAAGAAGACACGAAAATGTTTCAATAATTAAGTTAATTTATGTACACGTACTTTTATGAAAAAAATTGTTCTGAAAACTCCCGAATTTTCAGCACAAGGTGTTAAAAGCTTTAATCGAAGTTGGCACCAAAACCGCGATGTGTTCTGGTAAATTATAAAAGCCAATATGACGAACTTATGTTTATTAAAATGTGCGTCTGCGGTGAAGTCTCTGGTATATGTTTTAAAAAACAAATATATTATTTTTACAAACTAGTACAATAAACTTCCACTTTATAGTAAAGTGTGGCAAAATCCTTAATTTAAAGAAACTTACTTCAAAGTTGCATCGAACTTCAACTTGTCGTAAATTGTGGCGCAAGGCACTCCAAGGACCCTATCGATAATATGGATGACCCCATTGCTGGCTGCGATGTCAGCTTGGATGATGTTGGCTGTCACACCGCCTCCCTCCACCATGACGGTCCTGTTCTGTTTATTTTGGATGACCGAAAAGAACAGGCTCTTCTTCTTGTTGTACGACATTTTCTGCACCACCTGCTTGTCGATGATCTTATCGACGTAGATCGCTTCGTCCACGATCAGGTGCATGTTCAGGACGTCCCTGATCCTCAGACGATCCTTCAGCAAGTTCTGCAAGTTGCTCTCCTCCCAGGCGGCGTTGGTAGGCGCGAAGAGGGTCACTTGATTTGCCCTCTCTATCACGTTCATGAACTCTTTGCCTAACACTTCGAAATTGAATATTTCCTGACAGAACTTGTTTAGAGGACCGTCTTCTTTTTCCTTTCAATCAAAGCAAAAATCATTTAATTTTGAACAATATAATCCCTTTAGATGTAGGGTTGGTTATTAAAACGGTGAATGGCTACAACAAAGCTCTAAAAAGATATACATGTTTCTAATAAAGCATTAAGCACTCACATTCAAATATTAACAACAATTATTGGTGTATCTTCTGTGTTTCTTTAAGTTATTATTGGTTTAATTATTGAGCATGAGTAAACTTTATCGATCATGCAATATCTATGTGAAATTACAATCATAAATGAACTTGGTGAAAACGTAAATTTGTATGCAAATGATCTGTAAGAGAACGATGTGTATTTGCGATATTCAAGCTCAAAAATTATGAAGCTTTAAAAGAGAGAAAGATAGTCTGTTTACATTATTTGATTCTTAGAACGAAATAGAAATCAATGAAAAAGTTATTTAGCTTTTATTTAAACATTTTTGCACCTCCTGACGGCTTACTGTCTACTTCCAAATGCTGCTCAAAAAATTCTTTGGAGAATAGTTTTCAATCTTCTTAATCGTTTCCTTCCAACTTGCTTCACAATCTTTGGAATGAAGATAAATCAAATCTAACTCAAATGTTGTTAAAACTGGCATAATAGTTAATTGAAAAATACAATTGAGAAAATTTTATTTTGTTAATTGAGAAATACACCAAAAATGGTTTACATGTTATCATTAGTAGAAATAAAATAATATTCTTTTTATTTTTGTTACCACGAGAAAAATAAAAATCTTTCTCGATCAAATAATACAAACAGACCGTTGCACATAATTTAATTGCAATCTAAATCTATCGTCTATGTTTACAGGGTTAATTTTACGTGGAACCATGCAGAAAGAATCCTATGCAGAATTAACATTAAGAAAGTAAGTTGTGTTCATAGAGATTAACAAACAATAATCGCAAACCACGGGTGATTGAACCCTTCAATGTACTCATCAATGTTTTGGTAACCGCAAGATGCCGTTGGCAGCGCCTGTTGGGGAATATGGTAGATGGTAGAGCACCTTCCACCCACGAGCAAACGCATCAGCCACAGCTTGCACTACATGCACCCGAGCATTGTCATGCAAGGTTCTTCTTTTTTATACATATATGCCCAAGCATTGTCATATTTTTTTAAATCCTTGCAGATTATTAGCTGTTAATTGGTTTGTGTCACTTTAAATAGTCGCATCTGTTTGCTGTATTTATTATCCTTTTTGAAATGTGTTCTCGTATACAAACTAAAATTAACTATTACTTTTCAAAGGACAATAGCGTGGTTTGCGATAATTCAGGTCAATCAAATCTTGTGTTGGTGTGCGTTTGTTAGTCGTGTGCGATGTTTTCCATAGATATACTGTGTAAATACGAGTGCCAAGTGTAAAAAAATTAGTTCGCTTCGTTTATTCTTTGGGATACACAAACATTCGTGATCAAAAACCAACAAAAACTGTGTAGTGATAGCAGTTAGTTTCCTCGGGGGTTTGTTTAAAATAAACTGGTGTCACTGTGAGTTAGTCGTGGTAAAAAAGTTTGCGTTTGTTACCTTGCTCAACTGTTCAGATGGATTCGCGTGTCCCACGTTTAATACAGGTCCCGGAAAAACAAAAAATTCACACAAAAATAGTTATTTTTAGTATGGGGTTACATCGACTACCGTAGCTTCCTTTATACGAATTATAATATTGCTGAATTTAAAGCGAAAGCTTAAGAAGACAAATATCAAAAGGGTCTTACCTCGAGAAACTGTTTTACAGTCTGATCTACCACCATCAGAGGTTTGTGGATCAAGTGGACTACGCCGTTTCTCACTGGGATGTTTGCTTCTTTTATGGACGCTATAACAACCCCCTTCTTATCTCCTATCAGGGTGTGACTGTTGATGTATACTATGAAGCAAAGACGATGAAATAAACCATCAAAGCCCTGTTAAAAAAATTATCTAAAAGTTATCTTACACACTGTGGATTTCCCTTCTGTTTCTTCAGAAAACGAAATGAACACCTTGATGTTGTCGCCATTGGCTAATGTTTCGAAATTTTCACCCTTGCTTGTGGGAGAAGTGAACAAAACCTTCTTGGGGATCACGTGTCCATCTATCACTTTGGCGTCAACCGAGGACTCCTTGGAATTCTTGAAACCCTCGTCAACTGGTATGAAGAACGTATGGCCGCCCTCCGATCTGAATATATCTTGCTTTTTATGCGTTTTTATCCGTTCCTTGAATATCCGTATCCTGTGCGTCTTGATGTTTACGAAGGACTCGTGATTCTCTATGAACTCCCAAGCGTTCGGGTTGTACAGGTCTGCAGGGGCGTTCTTCCGCGTGACCACCGGTACTAAGACGTTATCGATTTTATGCAGGATCTAAAAAAAGCAACGAAATTAGTTTTTTTTTAATTTTTAGAAACGTTTCATTACTTGTTCCATATTTCTGGCGTTTTTCGCTTGGATGTTCGATTGTCCCACCAGAATCCTGGCATTGTTCACGTATATCGCACTGTCCTGCGCACCGGATTTGTGGGTTATCCATAAGGGTGGATTTCCCTCTAAATCCGAAGTTAAATAAGTATTTGATGATCCCAGTTGATTTATTTTCTTCGGCAAGTTTACTGAAACAAATGACTACAATTGATAAAATTAAATACCTGGGCTACACTTGAAACTTCTCTAAAACGTTTTAAGGATAAATAAGGACAAACACCCCCTTAATAATTGCATCCCACCTACGAGGAATGCAATTATTGCAAGGGTCTAGTGCAGGACAACCTTGCTGTGTCAGCATAACAATATTAAATAACAAACAACAACAATAGCATTTTTTGTCAATTGCTTGTGACACCTTTCGCTACCAACTTCATTAATTTGGTTACTATTAACCATATCTGGAAATGAAAAGAATACATTAAAAATCAACGTCTCTATCAGTGTACCAGTGTATTTAAGTAGTAAAATGATAATCATGAAGTCACATTAGTTGGTTGATATTAATACTTTAGATGGTAGGACACTTCATTAATAGTTTTTTTTATCAACATACAGAGTTGTTTGAGGGTAATGCGTTGAATATCAGTATATTCCTAATGGAAATATACAAAAGAATTATTAATGTAAAATAAAATTAATTAGTTAAATTAGAAAGTCAGTTTTTGTAAACAACGTCCAATAACTCCTAAACGGCACGACTCTGGCCAAATGTATGTTTAATAAACGACCATAAATTGGACAAGAAACCTAAAAATGTAATAATATACAACATGTTCCATTTCAAAAACTCAAGTTGCATAGCGTCTAGAATATATGGGACATCCTGTATATATGAAAATACTTCTAGAAGGGAGAAATATATTATACAGGGTCGCTTTTATATATGGAAACGGTCGATTATTTTCTAAACTAAGATAGCTGGAAAAAAAAGTTAAATACAAAATATTTAGGGTTTTTTAAAATGTATTGAAGTAAAAAACAATATATTGTACAGAATGTGCCAAAAAAGTGTGGCAGCAAACAGTTACCTTTTTTAAATAGAACACCCGGTATATTACTCGATATTTCAATTCCCCCCATATTTTATTAATAATCTATCTAATCTAATCTAATATTCTTAAACGCGCAAATCTTGTTTGTGTGTGTGTGTGTGTATGTATGTATGTATGTTTAGGTATGTTTGTGTGTATGTTTATATGAATTTATTTATATATATGAATTCCTCGGCCCGGGAAAACGGGTTTCTGTTGCCGGCCGATATTTGCAGGATATCGATAATCCGGTGCCACGAATTTATTGAAATATGTCTCGACGCTCACTAAATTCATAAAAAGTCCGAAAGTATTTTATTTGTATAAAACACCATATACCTAAATTTTAGCGCTTTCGAGATATCGAATCTTAAACAATATTTTAGTATTTTATTTGTATAAAACACCATATACCTAAATTTTACCGTTTTCGAGATATCGAATTTTAAACAATATTTTTTAGTAAATTTATAAAACATTTAGGTTCATTTAATTACCGTTGCCCTAAAAATAAATAAACCCCGTCAAGTTTTTGAAGTACCATGTAATGTTAAATCTAAGATAGCTAGATAAAAATGTTAAATACAAAAGATTTGGGGTTTTTAAAAATCTATTTGATTAAAGAGAAGTTGAACAGGGTGTGAGGAAAATCTGTTCAAGGATAGTAAGAATTACAATTCTCTTTTTAAAGATTTGGTGGTTCAAAAAAGAACCGACTTTTGATGAGAAATAATTTCTTTAAAGTCTTATTTGATAAGGTGCTCAAATTGTTCACCATTCACCTCATGACAATAATGTATTCGTTGTACAAAATTCTGTAAAGCATCCAAAAGAGTACTGCGAGGAATACTGGAAATGTCGTGTCTTATTCTTTCTTGTAAGTCTTCGACAT
>JAWQRJ010000194.1:0-24943 GCA_033557515.1 Diorygopyx duplodentatus
GTGTAATTTTTTGCATAATGGCTGTTTCTCTTATGCCCGCTTGCACAAAACGTTCCGTAAAGTTAATCGGAGATCAACGAGCCGTTAGCCAATCAGATTGAAGACTGAATTTGAATTCTCTAATCTGATTGGCCAACGGCTCGTTGATCTCCAATTAACTTTACGGAGTTGTTTTGTGCAACCGGTCATTAGTTTTTTAAAACCATGACGTCTGTGAAGTCCACACCACTATATTCTGCCCACTGGATTGCAGTATTTAATGCAGTTATAGCGCCGTCCAGTGAAACCTTACTTTCTTGAAGATTCGAAATACTGGGCACGACGGTCGTATCGAGCGCAGTTCCCCCAGTAATAGATATCATTTGTTCATTTTGTTCATGTTATACGGTTGCTATTGCGTTGGAAATGTGATTTACGTTATCCGGAGGTTTACGTTATCCGATATTCACGGTATCGAGATTCTACTGTATTCATTTTTATCTATTAATGTTATGTTGCTTTTATCTTATGGTGCTTTAGATTTTATATTCTATATTTGATGTCTATTTTTTTAAACATCGTTTAAAATATCAACAATTTAGATCTTTTAGTATTTTCGTGTACATATTGATTTGGTATATATTTTTCTGTTGTTGTTAACTTTAAATAACTGTTTTAAAATCAATAGTAATTAGTAACATTCAGTTAGTGTTGATTTTAAATCTTCACTAAAGTTCAAATTTGAAATAATTGTTTGTCTTTGAATTGTCTATTAACTGTACACCATCAGTGTAACAACAAAATACATACCAAACCAGCATGAAACTGAAAGTACTAAAAAATCTATATTTTTGACATTTTCCTCGAAGTTTGAAGAAATAGATATGAAATAAGAATTCAATAATTACATAGAGCAGGTAATGCAGGAACCCCCTATACACCAAATGATTACAGAACAGCGCCATCTCTGGCTGAGAACCAGCAGCTTTATTCCCCCACCCCTTCTTAACTATCAACACGGAGTTGGACCCACCTGCCATTACCCTATCAACGTTCACTTTTAACAACTCCCACCAAACTAATAACTACAAACGTCATCTATCAAAAACTAGCCAAACCCACTGATCTAACAAATAGAAGATCGCTACACTTCTTACTAGCCAAGATACAAACCAAAACTGTAACCTACAACAAACCAAACTACTGTAGCGATGAAACGGACAGCTACTATATCTTCGTAGAAAGCTACGAAGATACAGTAGCTTCAGTGTCCTTCAGTGTCCTTCATTTCTTGGCACATCATTGCTTTGTAGAGGTGAAATTAATTTTTCTATAAAATGCGACCCACGCTGCTCCTTGCCATACCTACCGCGCTCAGTGGAGATTTTTCTTATTGATTTTCTTTTTGATATGTTGCAGAACGGACTGCGGTAAAGCACCAACCTTCTCGTAGATTTTGCTCGAGTTGGCGAAACAAAGTTCTGTGAGGCTGCTTCCTGTCGGGGTATAAATTTAAATATTTATTTACTACCGGTTGAATTTCGATTGCACCTTATGTGGGTACCAAACATATCCGTATTTTCATAGTTTGAAAACGTCATTATCAATGTAGAATATGAATGATTGACGACAACTACCACTTAGGACACGAGAATGGTTTAACAATATTATTGACAGCTGTAATATTTTCTTTCAATCATGGATACTGTGATGTGGGTTGAAATATGTGTGGAATATGTTTTTTCTTCATAACTGTGAAAGATAAATACATCGAACCTTATATCGTTTGAAAGGGAAAAAATCAAGTAATTTAACAGTGTCAAAATCAACTATGGTTTCCATTAAAAAAATACAACTTTGGGCCATATCTCGAAACTGGTGCAGGGTACAAAATATTTTTAATATCTATCTTACAGAATGTTTTGATATCTACAACTTTTTCCCACAATTTTTTGATACGTTAAATGATATGGAAAATATTCACATTTGAAGACAATTTTCAGTTTTTCTAGGATATCTAGTAAGCGTTACATTTTTTTGGAAAAACAAAAGAAGGTCTGAACTGCTTAGATAAGTACCCCCATGTTGTTCCATTTAACCGAGTCTGTAGCTCTTACCGTTTCCAAGATACCAATGGTGAGCATCGAATTTGGGACACCTGTATACATCCCACCGAAGATTGTGACCCTCAATAACCCCGAAGCTAAAAGAGATAATTTTATTCTGTAAACGGTAGCTGATTGCTTCTATCAGTACTGCATGGCCTGCTATAAATATTTAACCGAAAATAAAAGTTTCCTTCCGAAAAGCATTGGAATCAGTTCAATTAGTGTATTTTGAAAAAAAATTGCCATATGAAAAAATGATCGAAAATCAATTTTTCGATTTTCGAAATATTTTGAATTTAATTATGTCGTTGCTGCCATCCTTGCCTCCACTTTATTAAGCAGGTGGTATTTGTATATCACTATGAAATGTATTTTCACACCGATTTTAGTTAATTATTTTTATATCGCTACTTTTATTCAAAAATCTAATGAAATAAAGTATCGATTACAATATTTATTTTTATATCAACAGTTGTTGTCACAATACCATATGCTTTAGCTGTTGAAACAATGTAATTAGGATGCTATTTTTCAGTATTTATGATCATTTACAATCAGATGATGTAATTAGGTTGATGTGAAAACTTACAGAACCGGGTAAAACGACTTTCAAGATGATTTGAACTAAATCGTTGGGTAAATTGTTGGCATTATCTGTAATCATATTTATTTCTAGCTAATAGTAATAGGTGGCTGTGATAAGAAATACAAGACAGTTTATCGATTCGTGAGTTTGGGCTTTTAGTTCCTTATCGACATTATCTTTTACCCCAAACGTCATAAACTGAATATGACATTGATTTACTGCGTTAAATTTCGTTTACATCTAACCCTAGATGACTTAGACCTACAAGACACAACTATTTTTGTGTTAATGTTTGGCCTGAGATTACGAATGGTTAAGTAATAGAGTCCTACCTACTTGAGAATAAGCGGGGGGAAGTACCTGAAGTTTTACCGTTGTTTTAAAGAAATAAACTTCTTGTGTTGTTAGAAGATGTTCCAATCCACATCCGAGTGGCTGTATAAACATGCACTCGGTCATAAAACAAGAATTTCTTAGGTAGTCAAATCCGCTATTATCCTTGCCAACAAAATACCTCGAATTTTTTTTTATTTCATATCAGCTTAATAACATAATCTAATAATAATGATAAATATTGAAAGATAGTACCCTAATTGCCTTGTTTCAATAGCTAAAATGTATTGTATTTTGATAGCAACTGTCCACATAAAAATGAATGGTGTATTAAATAAAACATAATTAATAAAAATAATTAGTTAAAATCGATGTGAAATTACATTGTGAAGTCACTCATAGTTAAGTACAAATAGATATAGTCATAAAACAAGCGATAGTGGGCAGTTAAAGCTACTTTTCCCACCGGCCGCCTGCTTGACAAAATGGAGGGCGGGGTGGTTTTTGCATCGAGAAGTCTTGGAAGCAAAAATGAGACGGGAACTGCAACACGTAATAAAATTAGTATGGGTCGTAATAAAATTAAATTACTTTAATGTCTTTTGATTGCTGTTAGTACGTAACATAGAACACTATGTTATGTAGCAACAGTAATCAAAAGACGTTAAACTAACTAAATTTAATTAAATTTATATCCACAACATCGTGAAGTCAAAAGTAAATATTTAACCAATTAAGCTATCTTTAATCTATTAATGCTAACTTCTTTCATGATGGAAGTTGATCTTCAGTGCGGAGACGCTAGCTGCATTTAGGGGTGAACTCAAAAGGGCCATTTTCAGGCATAAGTGATATCATTTAAAAAATAAGTGCTGACCAAAAGGGTTCAAATAGCTCTTAATAAATTACTTGAATAAAAAATATGAGGTATGCTAGGTGCCGCAAACTATACAGGGGCCCCAAATTCAATGCCCTTTTCCAAGATATCAAATTCCATTGGTATCTTGGAAACGGTAAGAGCTACAGACTCGGTTAAATGGAACAATATGGGAGTGTTTATCTAAGCTATTCAGGACTCCTTTTGTTTTTCCAAAAAAGTGTATCGCCTACTAGATATCCTGAAAAAACTGAAAATTTTCTTCACATAATTCAAGTATTGTTGCTAAGTATTTAGCAACAAGATATGGAAGTCGGTGGGTTGCAACGAACGGTCCCATACGATGGCGAACGAATGCAACGAACGGTCCCATCATGAGTATGGCGGCCGAGTAGTGCGCACGCTTACATTTGCTCCGCACAAAGTACCAGTTTATAAGTGATAAACCTGCTTTATTTGGTAGTAGTTTGTTTACTGTGACAGCTGTAGTGATGGGTGATAAGACAAGACAAGCTGCTGAAAGAAAAGAATTGATTAAAGCCTGCATAAGTGAATTTATTAAGGATGCAGAATTCCTGGCAACATTGCGGGAAGTTATATCCAGAGAGGTAGAGAGAGTGTTCGTCGAAAAAATTCACGGGCTTGAAGAAAGAGTCCGCACCGCAGAGGAGGATAACCGAAAGTTGTTTGAAAAGTGCGACAACCTCGAACAGTATTCCCGTCGCACAAATTTACGTATCATCGGCATGGATACTTGTCCGCATCATGAAGTTGAAAAGAACGTGCTGGAATTATTTAAAAATAAGCTCAATGTTGATATGGCTCTAGAAAGGATCGACCGCTGCCATCCGGTGGGAAGAACCAATCATGGACGGCAGAACGTCATTGTGAAATTTGTTAGTTATAGGGACCGACACACAATAATACAAAATAGAAAATTACTTAAGGGGACGGGACTTAAAATTGTGGAGGACTTAACCGCCGCACGCTATAATTTATATCGCCAAGTTGTTTTAAAGCATGGCCCAAAAGCCGTTTGGTCTCTTGATGGAAAGGTATTTGTTCGTATACAAGATAAAAAAATTAATGTTTCGTCGGTCAAAGATATTAAATTATTACCAGATGGTTAGATACATTACGTTCTGATGCTTCATTATTGTTTGTTTGTCATTTGTTACAAAGGAATTATTTCCTTTTTCTAAGAATTTATGTTCAATTTGGTGCTTGGCGGATGAATGTCAATGCGTTGGGTTGTTTTTGATTGCAATATTCGTTTCTTGTAAGTATTTTATGTGCACTTTGCTAGTTATTTAGCATTACGTTAGCAATATTTTTTTTACTTTCATAGCAATGAATGGAATACGTTTAGTTCATATTAATATAAGATCACTATTACCTAAGTTAAATGATGTTTCTGCTTACATGATTGATTTTGACATTGATGTCCTAATCCTGACAGAGACGTGGCTGGATCGTGATACTGAAGTGGGATTTGCAGGTTACAGGATGGTGAGGCATGATAGGGATGGGCGTGGTGGCGGTGTGGCTATCATTTTTCGGGACACGTATCGTTTTGAGGTACTAAATCAGGGCGGAGGTAACATCGAGCAGGTATGGATTAAATTATTATTCCCCAAAATTACTCTTTATGTTGGTGGTGTATACAGGCCACCCAACTTTAGTTGCAAACCATTTATAGAACATCTTGAAGATATATTTACTGTGCACCTTTCGGAGAGCGAAAACATATTTTGCATGGGAGACTTCAATATTAATTTGCTTAGACCGGATAATCCCGCGGTGTCTCTTTTGGCAGAATTTCTTGAAGCTTGTAATGCCACTCAGTTAATTGATGGACCGACTCGTGTTGCGTCTACCACTGCTAGCTTATTGGATCTTATCATTACAACAAATAAATCGATAGTTAAAAGTAGTGGTGTAGTTGACAGTGAATTGTCGGATCATGATGTGGTTTACTGTGACGTGGATGTCAGAAATATTTCCGCACAGCCTAAAATGATTACATCTCGCTTCTTGAGTGGTATTCATCTTGCGGCTTTTGACTGTGATCTGCGTCGACTGCCACTGCAAAAAATATTTAGAATAGCAGATGTTAACGAAAAATTAAAAGTTTTTAATAGTATGATTTTATCGCTATTTGATAATCATGCACCGATTGTAACAAAAAGAGTTACTAAGTCTTGTAAGCCTTGGATAACCCCCAATGTAAAGCATATAATGAAACTTCGAGACGATGCTAAATCATTATTTAAACGAACGAAATTGGACAGCGATTGGCAGGCCTACAAGGCTATGCGTAATTTTGCAACATCCTGCATTCGTACTGAAAAAAAAGCTTATTTTGAACATTTAGCACGAACATCCGATGGCGCTGCGCTGTGGAGGCATTTAAAGGTATCTGGGATTCATGGAAGGCCTGCTTGTGCAATACCCTCCTCATATTTTGATAACCCTGATGATATAAATAATTTTTTTATAAATTCAATTCCAATAAATACTCACAACTTACATTTTACATATGATGATCTGCCTCGAATTGAATATTCACATAATAACTTTAATTTTACGTTGGTTGATGAATTGGAGGTATTGTACGCGATTCGGTCCATCTCATCCAAGGCTGCTGGCACGGATGGGATTGAAATGCCTATGTTGCAGCTGTGTCTTCCGTACGTACTGCCTTATATAACCCACTTTATAAATGTTTGCATTGAGCAAGCAGTGTTTCCAGAATGTTGGAAGATAGCAATTATTAAGCCGATACCTAAAATAAAAGAACCAAAAGAAGCTAAGGATTTGAGGCCGATCAACCTATTGCCGATTCCTTCAAAAATATTCGAGAAAATCATATTTAAGCAATTGTTTAATTATATTGAAATGCATGACATATTGCCAAAGAAACAGTCTGGCTTCCGAAAGGGACACAGCTGTACAACGGCATTATTAAAGGTGACAAATGATATTTTGGAAGCAAGTGACAGGGGTTTGTGCACTGTCCTTGTATTATTAGATTTTAGTAGGGCATTCGACACTATAGATCACGGCGTATTATTATCATTGCTTAAGTATATTGGACTTGGCCAATCTTCATTGATGCTATTTCGTAGTTATTTGCATAACAGACAACAAGCAGTTACAGTCAACGGGCGGTGTTCTGGTTTGCGGCATGTGCCGAGAGGTGTCCCGCAGGGTACAATTTTGGGACCTCTTCTATTTTCTATATACACGTCACAAATCGTGAAGCACCTTATGTTTTGCGACTATCACTTATACGCTGATGATTTGCAGCTATATGTTTCATTTCCCTTTGAGAATTGGAGGGAGGCACTTGACGGATTACAGACTGACTTAACATATGTGTCTTCCGAGGCGAAGTGCCATCGGTTACATTTAAATCCTGCAAAGTCTTGTATGTTACTCTTTGGGAACAAAAATATGTGTCATAAGCTTGAGCCACTCTTAAATCTGCAAATTGATGATGTACCCATTCCATTGGTAAATCAGGCTAAAAATTTAGGTTTAATATTGGATAATACTTTTCGTTACAAGAAACATATATCACGATTGGTGTCAAATGCATATGCGAAATTGAGAATATTATACCCATATAGACATGTGCTCCCATTAAATATTAAGAAAATATTATGTGAATCTACTGTTCTGTCGCAGTTTACGTATTGCTCACCGTTGTATCACTCTTGTTTGGACAATGTCGATGTGACTAGAGTGCAGCGGGTACAAAATTCGTGTCTTCGGTATATGTACGGGATCCGCAAGTATCAGCATATCTCACACAAACTAAGGGATGCAGGATGGCTCAACATGTCTAATCGTAGAAAAATACAGTGCTTGTCACTGTACTACAAAGTAATTAATTACAGAGTGCCGCAATATTTGTTTGGGCTAATCAGATTTCGGACTGATGTTCACACTATCAACACCAGGTTTCGTGGTCGACTGTCGCCGCCTATGCATCGCCTTACTCTTTTCCGTAGATCATTCAAATATCAGATCTGTTTAATGTACAACGGTGTTGATGATTCAGCCAAGAAACTGTCACTTTCGGGATTTAAGCAGAGATTGATGGAAACAATTTTTGATGAACAATGTTCTTGAATATTGGGGTGGTTTGTGCCAAAGATTGGTTGACAATGGTTAGTGTTTCATTCATTGATATTGCTATTTCATACATTTCATACATTATGTAAAGAAAATCAACATTTATTTTGTTTTTGCATTGTTACGTCGTCTTTTTATTATGTTCTTATTGATTGAATTTTATTTTTAATTTTAAGTCTCTGGGGTTAGATTGAGCAGCTGCATGCATGTGCAAGCTGGACCTCGCCCTTTGAGAATAGTACTTGTTATATCCAATGTATGTTGAATTGCTAATAAAGACGTTATTATTATTATTATTATTATTATTATTATTATGGCCAGCGAGATATCCGGATTTGTCACCAGTAGACTTTTCCTGTGGGGTCATATAACAAATGTGGTGTACGGAATGAGTTATAACAGTATTAATGATTTATAACAAAGTGTCATACAGACTTTTCACTCCGTTAGTGTTCGTCAATTAATGAATTGTTTAGAAGTAAACGGCCGCCATATTGAACATCTTTTGTAGGAAAATTTTGGTTTATTGTTATCGCATTTATTTTTACGATATTGTTGCCATGTTACTATGTTTGTTGTTATCATGTTTACTGTTACCATGTTTATTGCTTCCATTCTCATTGTTACCATATTTATTCCCTTTTTTTGCAATTTATTGACGTACTAAATTTGAGTAGAATGTTTTTCAGAAAATCTTTTTTCTTTTTATCTACTGAAGTATTTAAACTTTATTATCTATCCTACAGAATGTTTTGAAATCTGATTTTTTCCGTTGAAATTTTTTAATACGATAAATAATATGGAAAATATTCACATTTGAAGAAAATGACGATTTTCAGTTTTTTCGGGATATCTAGTAGGCGATGTATTTTTTTGGAAAAACAAAAGAAGGTCTGAACAGCTTAAATAAACATCCCCATATTGTTCCATTTAACCGAGTCTGTAGCTCTTACCGTTTCCAAGAGGTGAGCATCGAATTTGGGACATCCTGTATATTGTTGAAAAGCGCATTAATAAATGCTACCAATTGAAATCAAAGCCAACTTCAATTATCGTCGAAAAATGTATAGGTTATATCCATACGTGATAATAAATCAGTTAATATAAATAGAACTTAATCATAATATAATACGTGACAATTAATCAGATAATATGAAGAAGAAATCTTTTTATAGAGTTTTTCACTTTCTATATTACCATTTATTAAAAATCATGTTTCCTTCACTAATAACTCGAAAACTCTTTACCATAGGGTTTCTCATTAAAAAGTAGTTCAGAAAGTGAAAACCTGTCTGTGTGAAAGTGAAAATATATCAGTAAAAAAGTTTTGCCATTTTCCGATCGAAAATCGGAAAATGTGCATACCTAATAAGGCCCTAATGTCCTAATAAGGCTTCAAAAATAAAAGTATAATAAAACTGGCGAGAGGAAGCTATTAGAAGATATTTATGTGTATGTACTTACGAAATCCTTCAAAATAACATCATGTGTAATTAATATTTGGGCTTTACAAATAAAATAAACATGTCATATTAACGCTTTATTTTTACCAATGTATAGAATAATTTAGATAGTAACAAAGAATAATTTTCGAAATATACTAACACCATCATCAAATATTTGGTTAGAAGGTTGTATAAATACTGTGCTGTTAGTATATTTTTTACAAATGTAACGTTTATAAGCAAACGTACGATAGGTTATTTAGTCTCTAACACGTTCGTCTACAACATAAACAAAGTAGAAAAGATATACTATAATACGATAAAAGCCGATAGTCTTATAAATAAAATGTTGATTTTCATTATTGTAACATCACATTTATATAAGTTTCGTTTTTAGGTAACATAGCTAGAGATCTTTTAGCTGTAGCTGAACCGATAACGTTTGAATTCCTAGCAGTTAAATTCTCAGTAGATACACCAATTAAATAGAAAATCTAACAGGCAAGTAACAATAAACTAAATTAAGATTGTCTACTAACATTCACATAAAGTTTTTTATTTATCCATAGATTTCTTTGTAACGCTAGAAAATAGGAAACGAGAAATATTTTTTATTCATTACTTTTGGAAGAGAACGTTGATTATTTTATGTTCACATACATTGAAGTACATTTAATATAGTTTTCTCTTTTAAATAAGTACACACATACATTCAGTTACTATATACATATAAAATGAATGTACACAGAGATACAGGTAATAAGGTTAGTATTTACAGTTCCGCGTGATCTAAGCTACTAGGTTGGTAGTAATGTTGGCTGTGATTGGTTTTCGTTTTGGACTCTTTCGGAAAAATCTGGTCATAGTACTGTTCACTGTCGGGCTGTAGCGGTTTTGGCCTTTCCCTGGCTTTGTATCTTTTGTTCTGAGGCAGTGATCTCCTCGGATGTTTGTCAGTGCCAGCGCCAAAATACGTTACACCCTCGGCAGGTTTGCCAACCGTATTGTACTTGCTCAAGCTACGGTACGGTCTACTGTTTCTAAGGTCGTTTTCGTTTTCGAAATCGCGATCAGTCTCATAGGTGTCGCTATTGTAGAGATTGGACGACAGTGTTCGTGTTTTAAATCCGCTGTATTCGCTTTCTTTTCTCTTTTGCTCCTCTAATCTACTGCTACCACTGAACGTTTGTGTTGTTTGCTATATTTACAGCATATGTTAGATAGTGTTGGTTAGTATGATGTAGGGAGATTAGCAATATTTGTTTGCTAACATTTTCTGTCCTGAACATAAAGGTTTACAATAATTCGCTTTACAAATACATAACTAATTTCCCTACGCCATAATTGGGAACCTAAATTTATTTATATACGGCTAAGTTTATTGTGCGACGTTCTTCCACGATGATATCGCCACACCTGGCAGAGTTCAGAATTAGAATCAAGTGAGGTGGTTTGAGAATGTGCTCAGTACTGGAGTCTGTGTAGAAAACCAGTGTTAAGTGTTTTATGTACAGTGTAACAAATAACTGTGCGGCAGTGGAACAATTCTTTTATCGCAATTGGAACGAGAATTACGACAAAATCGCGTGCTCCGAGAATTTGCATCTCAAGGAAATTGCATTTGCAATTCGTTCTTTCACAAAGATTGTAATCCAATGAATGCAGTGATTTGTTTAGATTACGAAGTTAAATGGTCGAATGAATTGTTTTTATCGTGATGCGCGTACATATCGCTAAAGAGTTATAGTGCACCACGTACACATCTAATGATAAAAACCAACAATGCGTTCCGGCATATTTTAACTACTTCCACAGACATATTATAAATCATCTGATCTATGATTTATCATATGTCTATCTATCACAGACATATATTTCATTTGCTACATGTTTATGCTATCTATGCTATTTTGTCATAGGTACTTGTATTTAAATGTTTCTCTAGAAACGGTCCAGAAACACCTGCATGTTGTTGCAAAAAGTGAATAACATAGAAGACTAGTTGAATTATTGAGTAGATAAAATTGACGGCGTGGAAATGACCCATACTATTAGTACATTTGTAGTTAGCCATCCATACAAGGTCACATAAATTTATTTGCCACCATGTTTGTTGACTTCAAACGTAATATTTATTGACTTCAACTACATTAGGCAAGCTTAAACGCAGTCACAGATTTAATCAATAAGTCAAAATAACAATTTGAATGCTAATTTATAGACTTATATTCTAATATATTGACTACCAACTGTCAACAATGGCGCCTCACTGGAGTTAAAAAAAATACAAATTTTTGTTTTCGTCAGAAAGCGAAAAATATTTCAAAATATTCAAATAAGCATCTATTAAGTAACTCGCTATTCGACTTCTTCTATTGTATTTGAGATTTTCAGTCATCTTCATCCACTTACCTCAGAAGGATGGCTAAATTTATAGTCAAAATCTAGATTTTGTCATTCGTGTAGTCTCTCCAAATTTTAACTAACAAATTTAAAAGTTGGAGTGATTTCCAGGCAGATAGCTATGGAAATTTTATTTTCATTTTCCCCCAGTAAACGCAACTTAGTGTAATATGTGGATATAATAGACTGTTCCAAAAATAAAGAAACGTGAAATTGTGATAAGAGTAACATTTGTTTTTATTAAATATTAGAAAATGTCACATGAAAAAGTTGTTTTAAATATTAATGGGATTTATATTTTGAATTTGAACACACATCTAATTTTGAAAAATTATTAATCTTGTACAAACAATATGTGAATCAAATAAAATGGACATAAGTATTGAAGTTGTCCACGAAAATGAGGCAAAATATTTCACTGGTGTAAATTAGTGTGAATTAAACTATAAAATCATAAAAGTAGATCAGTAATAACCAACGTTATTACTGATCTACTTTTGGTTATTAACCTTACTGGTTATTAACCAAAAAGTATATTTAATGCAAATGGCTTTAAGAATTCGTTAGTGAAGAAAAAAGAATTTCGATGTGAGTAATTCGTGAGTGTGTGAGCGGTGTGGATTTACAGGTGTGGTGGAGGATTTCTATTGCTTCTAGGATTTTGCTAGGACAATAGTTGGATTCGCGAGCTAGGATTTTGGTTTGGTTAAAAAGGATTTTGTGTCCTGTTTCAAGTTTATTCCTGTTCAGTTCGTTCGCGATCAGTTACACGTGCGCTGACAGGTCGTTTCGTTTCACCTATATACACATTACCCCATGAACAAGGAATACGGTACACGCCGTTGGATTACAGTGGCAAAGGAGGATATTTAACTATGGTTAGGTGACCGGATAACTTGGATCTTTATCCAAGTTATCCAGTCACCTTTCCTGAGAATGAATTCCTTTGAATGAAGACGGATTTTATATTGTGATGATCTAGGATTCGATTGATACGACCCGTAACGCATTGGATGTAGGGAAGGCTAAGGATTTGATTTCCTGGGTAGGATTATGTAGTAGGTTAGAAATCTGGGTTAAAAAGGATTATGAAATCGGGTTATGGTTCTTTGATGGATATTTTGGAAAGCATAATTGTTTCGTGTTCAGGTTTTGGTGAGGTGGTTAAGCTCATTTTTCAATGAGGTAGGATCAGAGATAAGGAATGCTCGTTGGACCAGCGTGTTGATAACTGCTTGTTTTTGAGCTGGGTGATGGTGGGAGTAGAAGATCAGGTGGCAGTGTGTGTGGGTATGTTTTCGGTAAACAGTGTGACCTATTCTACCATTGGGTAAACCGGATACTATGACATCGAAGAAGGCGATGTCTCGATGTTGAGAGTTTAGGAAAGTAAGGAAGTCGTTTAACGAATCCCCCCTGTGTGGCCAAATGACGAAGGTGTCATTTAGGTATCTGAAGTAGTACATACGTTTTTTATGATAGGACAGAAGGGCTTGCTGTTCGAACGCTTCCATAAAAATGTTAGCGACGACAGGGGAAAGAGGAGAACTCATGGTACATGAGTTGGAAGTGAGGCATACGCTAACCATATTAGCTAGGTCAGTGGGTTAGTTATCCGCCTGTCGGATTTGTTGGATAATGGTGACTGAGTCAGGAATAGGAACTTTGGAGACAGAGACTCCAAAAAAAAGAAAAGAGTCGATTTGGCCGGTGTATGGTTTTAGGATTTGGGAAAGGTATTTGGAGAGTAGGCAGGGCAATCTATGGTACTAACAATATGTCTGAGTGGGACATTAGGCTTGTGAATTTTGGGAAGACCATACAGTTTTGGGGATTTGGAGACGTGAGGGACTAAGATTTTTGTACATCTAAGGGAAGGGAGGATGATTTGATTACGCATTAGATGGAACGTTCATTGCGTGATATGGGATCACGTACGAGATGTTTGAGAGAGAGGTGTTGGTTTCAACCAAGCGTCTGACGTGACACATCACAATACATGGTCCAGGGGGCGAACTCTACTGTGGGGTAATGTTGGTTACTGAACACTATTTTTGTCTTAAACAAATAAATTATCTTGATTTTATATGTGTTTTTGTGTATTTTGTATGTATCTGTGAACAGAGACTCAATGTCAAAACTGTCAAGAAGATCACTGTGCGTTGGACAAAATATTGGGAGTTAAGAACAAAGGAATCGGGTTTGCCGGTGTATATATAACAGTTTTAGGATTTGGGAAAGGTATTTGGAGAGTTTGTAGGTAGGGCAATCTATGATGCGAACAATAGGTCTGAGTGGAACATTAAGTTTTTGGATTTTAGGAAGACCATATAATTCAAAAATTAGCTTCACCATCTCACCAAAACCTTAACACAAAACAACTATCCTCTCCAAAATATCCAAAGAATCATAACCCGTTTTCAAATCGAAAATCCTAACCCATCACATAATCCTACCTAGGAAGTCAAATCCGAAGCCTTTCAGCCCTACATCCAAGGCGTTACAGATCGTATCAATAGAAGCCTACGTCCTCACAATATAAAATCCGTCTCCATTCCTTTATCCAAGTTATCCGGTCACCTAACCTCAGTCAAACATCCTCCTCTGCCACTGCAATCCAATGGCATGTACCGTGTACCGTGTTCCTTGTTCATGTGGATATATGTGAAACGAAACGACCTGGCAACGCGCGTGTAACTGAGCACGAATGCTGCAGTTGGTTGAAACCTATAGCTGGATCTGCACTTGCTAAGCATATACTTGAAACGGGACAGAAAATCTTTTTTAATCAAATCAAAATTCTAGCCCCCGAATCTCACTATTATCCTACAAAAGTTCTAGAAGCAATAGAAATCCATAAACATCCTAAAACCCCCAATAGAGATGTAGGGTTTTCCTTCCACCATACCTGGATATCCGCCATTAACTTGACCTGTTCCGTTAATGGCCAGAGCGCCCACATACTCTCTGGCCGACCCGACCCTACGTACCAGCCTGTACCGCGTACGCCTACACACCCATTCCGTATATAAATCGGACCATCGTAGCGAACCGTGTCAGTTAGTTCTGATGATGCCGTCTGTAATGAGCGCCGAAACGCCAACGAAGAGTTTCTTCACCGACGCGGCGATCACCGGAAAGCCAAAAAGTAGGAAGAGTAATCAAATTAGAGTCGCCAAGACAAAGACTTAGGGATTAATTAATTTTAGACAAGAGAGAATGGAAACAACATAATAGCAGGGACTGTGATGTTGTTACTTTTCAAAATTGTAGATACAAAATTTTAAATAGGTGAATGAGTTCTTACATTTCTGACAGTACTTTACTCTTATTTTTACTCTTTTTATATTTATTATTTTAGGTAGGCACTGTTGTAATGTGTAGGCTAATATAGCTTGGACTTTAATTTGTACTGCGAATGTGAAATTTCCAATCTTTTACATCATTGAAAGAAGAAAAAACAATGTTTTCTAACTTTTAATTAGAATACGAGACATGCGAAAATGTGGCGTAAGAAAAATACACAATTTGCTTCTTCCTGTAATTTAAAGTAAAAAGTAAACTCATAATACTGAACAAAAATATAGATAAAACCATTGTTTAGAAATACCATTGTATTTTCAATAGATTCAGCAAATCCATTAATCAGATATGGCAGAAAACATTTAACATATTTGCAATGCAGACAGTTTACCATGATGTTGTCCCACCACACCTGGTATACTATTTATATGTTACTAGAGGTTCCATAAGTAGGTTCATTTGACGTAGCATTATTATTTTTATTGTTTTTATTTATCTGTTAAATAACAATTTCACCTTTCACCAAATTTTGCGTAAATCTTTAAGGGTCCGCAGATCCTTACAAAGGTAATTTTCAGTAGGTAAATTTCAGTTGCATTTGAAAATTTTGACGTGTATCAAGCCAAATTTTTCTGAAATGCTTATTCCAATGTGGTGTTGCTTTGTCACGTATGTTTAAAACTAGATATTTTGATAATGTATTTGGTACTTTTGGATAACGTGTTTAATTTGTAAGCACACATTCTGGAAAACCGCGGAGGTCAAACCATCGATTGTCAAGGATCAACTTGATTTATAACCTAATTATTTGATGTTTGTTAATTTAAAAGTTTGCATTTCCGTTGAATTTTTTTAATGAATTTTATTTTAGTACTATTATTTACTAGATATCTGTGCTTTGTAGCCAGGAAATAAAATCTGCCAATTCTCGCCCCTTCATATTTAAAAGTTTATTATATTAGAATATTTAGATTATTAAATACATTAAAACTTTCAATAAATCCAAGGCAGGCGTACACTGTATAGTGCAATATTTAAAATGGGTAAACTAAAATATACCCGCTACTAGAAGTATCCCTTTAATATTTTATGAATTATTCACGGAAAATTCCAACCGTCTAATTTATATGCCAAGGAAGTTTAAATAATAAAACACTAAATAGTAGATGTGAAGCAGACGAAAATACATTAGGACATTTTTGGCCCTATTTTATTGAGCGAAGTTGTAAAATCTGTGGGGTATACCTTAGTAAAATGTTTCTATTATCTGTTAATGTATTGAAAATTTATCACTTAGTAAGTTGGTCCATAGTTTTAAATTTTGTTTGCGTTGTTTTTCGAGTAAGTCCGACGGTGTCCAACCGATGGCAACTATCGGACGGCCGGCAATCGTAGCATGGACAAATCTCTCTCGGAGAGTAAAAGAGGTTGGCTCTTCTCCAGGTTGACAAAGCCATAAAAATGCGCGGGGGGATCGTTGTAGCCTACACATTACACGAATCTGCGTGGTCCGTCGCAGGTTCGGTCCGTTAGATGTATTAGCACCTTACTATGCATGCATCCACAGGTTCCTTGCATGCTTAATTTAACGACGGTTGCGGTGTCCCCCCTACTTTGGTCACAGTTTGCAAATACAAATGAAATGATTTTCGTAAAATTCGTAGTTTCCTTGATTACAGGTCCTTAAATAGATAATGTCAAGTAAGGGGATTCAGTAGTGAAATGCGGAATCGTTGCACGTTATTTTATTGTTATCCTTCGCATAAAAATAATATCGTCTACGTATAAGCCTACATTTCCCCAAGCAATAGAAACATTACAGTAAACATAAAACTTTTCTCGCGCCATTAATTTTTCTACGTGAATATATGGCAGAAGAAACGCCCATTCACCCGTTCCGGACAAAGCGGTATTTTCCACACGGACGTACGGATCCGGCCTTTAATTTCTACGCGAATGTGTTGGCCGCGCCGGGCCGTCATAAAATTTCCCCGGGCATCCTTGTCATACGTCTTCCATTTGACTTATTTTCCAATTTGTAGTAACCGGATTTGCCGTCGCTTCGTCCGCGATTGTTCCCGTCTGATTTTCCGCTCTACGCGCGTGTAGCCGGAATACTGTTGAGGAGCAAGTCCCGTTCCGTTTACTGTCCATTCGGCTTTTTATAAGGTTTTGTTTCGCAAGTAAAATTCGCGTCCAAATCTGCTGTGCATTAAATAGAAGTCGAATAAAATTACATTATCATCGTCCGCGACGTTTTTCTTCTGTTTGTTATAATCGCACGTTTTTTAAACTTTCCGAAGCAACTAATCTGAAACTATGTGTCGAATCATTCATACGGACAACTATTTGCAGCGTAATTATGCAGGCAGTACCTTACTTTATTTATTAGCCAATAAGCCCGATTTAATGAAGCGTTTTGAAGTGAGTTCAAATCAAAATATATTCGTACGACATCAAACGTACTAACTAGGATTCAAGCGGAATTTTGAACTATGTGGGTGAGTAAATGTGGAAGCTTGCTTGGCAGTCAGGTGGATTATTACTTAGATTCTCTCCATATTTTACTGAAGATAAAGGTGGCAAAACGTCTAAAAATCGAAACAAAAGTTGCCTGCAAAAAACGGAAATCTGATTTAAACAAAAATCTGTTTAATGTTTTTCTGAATAATGTTTAAACTACTATAGATGTTAGGAAGCTTACAGGAGTACCAGGAAGTTGCTGTCCTTACACAATCGGCAGAACAGCAATCCTCAGGTAATACTCAGCTCTATTGGCACTCGGTTCCAATTTCAAATTTGTATGGAATTGTTGATCCAACCCCGCCAAGATCGTGATTGGGTACTCATCCGTCAAAGGTTCTGATAGTGCACAGATGTAGAACGCGCGGCCTTGAGGCCACATGCGGCCTCCGTGAGTTTCTTGTGTAGCTTCATAAAAGCTAGCTGTTGTTCTCTATTTTATGACTTAGGGTTAAAAAGGGGGCAATAACTTTCAGCACGTGATGTTTTACAAGGTAGTTAGGGAACGACAAATTCGAGAAAGGCACGTTTTTGTGTTTGGAATAGAAATCAAAAAACGAGACGTTAAAGCCAAGAGCTTGGTTTCATATTGTCGTAAAGCGCTCCACCCGCGACGTTAGAAGATGGAGTTAAATTTAAGATAAACCAATACGTAGGAGGTGTCTCCCCGCCAAATGTATTTTCCCCCAAACTAAGTTTTCTGGAGGAAAAGGCATTAAAGTTTCAATTTATAAACTCTCTCTCTCTCTCTGTGCTGTCTCAGCTCACGACATTCTACTTTTGAATTTTCTCAGAAAAAGTCATAGTTTGTATCATGTTTTTTTAATTGCTGTTCAATTCAATTTTGACGGTAATTCTACGTCATTAGAGCGGTACAAGTGAAGTGTCCACTTCAGGTAAGTTAAATCTTGGAAGGCACGCGGATGATGGAATTACCGTAAGTTAAAAAATATTCTTACTAATATTTTTTTTATTGTGTGTTATTTATTGAATAAGTTGTAATCGCTGTGTTCATTCATGTACATAGAAGTCTCCACAGTTTGCCTCCAGAATATTTAGATTTTTCTTTTTGTTTTATCGCGAGCGCGGGTGGTTTATTATTTGTTTTCTTTTCGTGTTTGTTCTTTTGGGTTAAATAAATTTTTGTTTCGTTAATAAAGTCCCGTGTTTAAATTGATAATATATTTCCTGACCTCACTTTCAGGCAAGGACCAGCACGTTCTTCGAATTGGTGGGCCGGTTATAAGAGGGTGAAAAGAAAAATTTAATAATGCTTCATTTAGTTTATTAATTAACTTCCAGTAACCGGACTCATTACACTTGTAACAGTCTTGTTTAGTATTGCTACCGGCCATTGTGAAAATTTAGTTGTTATTGTTTTACTTATTCTGTGATTTTACTAATACACGGTTTTATTGTATTTCTAGCAAATATACACTTTCCTAAGGATATTATTTGACATTCGTTTTTTCTCCATCATGTCAAATTATAAGAGAAGAAAATTAAATGAAGAAAACAGAACATTTAATGTCCACTCTACATTAATTGTTCTGTTTTCTGGGTTACATTTTTCTTACTTTTCTGTGAGAGATAAAATGGTGTGTTTGTTGTGCAATACAGTTTTAACTACTTCGAAAAAAGCAAATGCAAATAAACACCGTTTGACTTATAAAGAATATAAATTTTTCAATTTAGAAGGTGAATCTCGACAAACCGCACTCCAAAATGAAAAATGAAAAGCAACATCAACAGGCGTCTTTTAGTGCTTTTGTAAAGAAAAATACCGCTGCAGTTGTTGTTACTTACAAAACTGACTCGGCGCAAGTTTTGTATTTTATTCGCGCTGTAACTAAAGATTTTCTCTCACGACAAAAATTAAACTACTTACAATTACTTTCAAGCAAGAAACAAATGCAAATATCCCACTAACTTATAATATTATTGTTTTTCTTTATATATTATTGTGTTTCTTTATAATGTAATAAATTTATTTAAAAATACTTCTACTTTATTATTTTTATTTGAAATCGTATTTAAATATGTAGTTTATTAAAAAAAATTAAAGATTAATGTTATAACAAGTTATTACCCTTATATGAATACAAAAATATTTTAATAACTTTTTATGTTAAATAATAAATAAATGACGATGAATGATAGTTTCTTTTTGTATTATGTTTATATAATGCAATAAATTGATAAAACTATACAAAAACTATAATAATTTCACAAAAGTTGCATTTGTAGGTATATGAACTTATGCGACCTCCTTTATTACTGCCTAATTTAAATGTGGCCTCTAATGGTAAAAAGGTTCCCCACCTCTGGCTAATGCTATTAAACTAGCTAAAATTGTATGTGTGCATGTAGTTTCTGATCTCGAAAACGGGGTAACTTTGCCGGCCGGTATTTGCAAGATTTCAAGTTAGGTTAGTTAGATAGGTTTCAAGTCTAAAAAAACTCGAAAAAGTTTTAATTTTCGTGGTATAATTAACCTAAAATAAAAATCTATAAATCAATAAATGTGTTTTCTGAGATGATAGATTGACCGTTGACTGCGCGATGGCGCTGAAGACTAAATTTATCGGAAAGTTGGAGGATTTATCGAGTGCGACGAGAAAAATCAATCCGGTATCAACACGTTCGATGTACCGAAGAAAATTCCAATTCTTATATTCATATATCGAAATCAGGCAGTGTCCGATTTAGTTAGAATAATATGTTGAGTAATGATATAAAAATGCTCATGTTTAACAGTGTACTTTTGTACATTAGTTTATTTAACAGGTGTTTAATAATAATTCAAGTGAACCATTTCAACAATTAAATAGAAGAAGAGGCAAGCTTTCTGGCAAGGACTTTACGAGCCACTTCTTCATTTCGGCAGGTATCAATCACCCACAAATTTTCCTATCGCTATTGTAGAATCAGAACTACTGCTTAGGGAAATTTCCTCAATTAGCTTTTTTGCGACATTAAAACTTAAAGTGACAATGCCATTAATCACATTTTTTTTTATCAAAGTACAGAGTAATTGTTCAACTCGACGTGGTGTGATGTATTTGAAATGCAAATTCTCGTTTTCGTTTCGAAACACGGCATGGAATTGATTTATCCGCGATTTATTACTTCCACCACCGCGATATTCAATTTTTTATTCGGTTAATTTAATAGTTTAGACAACAATGCAAACCCTGGTGTTAGTGCTGTGAAAAAATACGAATTAAAATATGCTTCACGTGGTACACTAGGCATGCGCACAAAAGAATGTAAAAAAGAGAAAAAAAAATGAAAATTATTCGAAAAGCATAAGTTAATTCGTCTAGTCTATTTTTCAGGCAACAAGTGTTGTGGTGCTCATAGTGCAGGTTATGTACACAAGTGCTATAAAGTGCTTTTTGTGAGTAAAGAAGTGTCTAAATAAAAGGATTAGTGACATACGATTTAATAGAAACAATAGAGATGCTAACAACAAAGCAGATTAAATTTAAAGAAATACGTATTTACAGATTATTTACAAAGTATCTCTATTTCTTTCTATTTCCTTTTTTTAATTAAAGTTAACTTCTTTGGTGACAAGTGCGGTTAAACAAGACACGTGGAAAAATTCTCTTATCTCTCGGATGCTTCATAAAATTCATCATTTTATTGACACATTCTGGCTGAATCTATTATACGACGACAGTATCTATGCTATTGATCAACGATGTCAGTCAACACTTAGTTATTCTTAGTGCAAAAAAGGATACCGTGTTATGATCTTACAGACTTTGGCAATTACTTTCAGTGTTAACTGTTTCAACCCTGGATGAGAAACCGTGACCCAGCTCAGCTCTTTGAAATTAGAATTTAAGTAAGATTGTTCCTTTCGTTGAGGCAGTTAACACCTATACTCTATGACCGTGGCAGGTCTGCCTCGCCTCGGCCCTGTGGTGCAGTGCTACACTCTAGTTGGTGGCTGCAGCACCATAGCGGCGAGACGTACCTTCATTGCTTCTGGACTGCTGTGACCTCTGCCGCCCCTGGGTGTCGTTGTGTAGATGGCGTCGGCGGGAATTCCACCTGGGCCCGTTGCATTCTTCTCTATGTCAATTTTCTCTCTGAAACAAAGTACTATCAATATTGCGCAATAATTGGATTTTATTCTTAGCATTACTACAAATGAACCGGCACATATAAAAATATGTGCCATAGAATATTTAAACACAATGAACTGTGCTCAAATACACAGTTTTTGAGTAGAGTATGGCGCTAATCTCTATAACCTGTCATGTTTCTATCGCCCTTGTTGTATGCATGTATATGAGTATTTATTAAATATGAACAGTGTTTGGGCCATCCAATTCATTACTTTGCTTGACTTTTACATCATATTCTCTATATCCCGCTGTTAATTTACTTAGCCATTTATACTATAAATCAACTGGTGTGTCATTTTCTTTACTTTTTACGTATCTTCAAATATTGTTATCGTACACATTAGGAAAGTTGGATATTTTAGAACTGTGATAATGCCCATGAGGGGGTGTGAAGTGTATTAATGACTAGTATAAGTATTAATAGTAAAAATAGTATTAGTATTGAATATTACACGTTAAAAAGTTTCTTCTGGTAAGAAGATCAGTGGGGCGAATGCACACAAACATATATCCAATTTCATTTTAGTAATCACAGTAGTCTCCTCATATCGTTGAAACTAACTTAACAAACTTTAGTTAAAATATTCTTGCTTAAATAGCTATGCGAGGAGTAAACGTTTTAATCATTCTGTCCGAAAGAAATCAAGTGTGCCATCACGGCTCATTGAACTTCGGTAGAGTCAGCCATACATCAGCGTTTGCGTCGCAAAATCTTCTCTCTCTCAATCCTTAAGTGAATCGCCAACTTTGTCATTCCGGGATTAAAATCACTTTCTTTGACCATATTCTGTTTGCGTGAATTGTGCAATTTTACTTTGTGGACATTTTAAAGTAAACCCTTTAACAAGAATACATTCATGAATTAAAAGAATACATACTTTTAATATTGGGTACATCAAAATTATAGCCGGTATCAAAATCATAGCATTAAAAGTATTTTCATTCTTCTTCTAAACGACTTCGGAGATAAAAAAAAAATCGTTTGTTGAAATTTGATTATAAGAATGTACAATTCAGTATGTATCTCCAGAAAATATTTACGTCGAATATTAACATTGTGCACATCTGTTCTAAAAGTGAGTTTGTTGTATGTATATTTTGGAGCATTGAAAATTAAGATGGAAGGTTACATTAACTAAGGAAAGCACAAAGTCAATGTAACATTCTACATTGCATACAAAGCTCGTCAGTCTCTCGATCATATGAGAAATCCTCGTTCTCTCCGCCTTATTCCATAAATAAATCACAAGCATGCATTTTGGGCTATTTGAATACGCCTCACGTCATATGTATCTAAGCACCTATTATATTCGACGTTAAAATAATTGAAGTTTGATAAGAGCCATTCACATAACAATTTTTTCAAGTCTTAACTAAAAACATGCCTATTAGAATAAAGTAGTTTTAACGTTCAATGGGACTTGTATTAGTTTTCACGTACTGAGTTTGAAATTTAACTGCGAGTCTAACCACAGTCCAAGATTTTTGGCGCTCTGATCACTAGGCAAATTGTGATTGTTAATATTAATATGAGTCCGACGCTCAAAGTGCGTATGGGAATAACGACCGCTAAGTATAATTTCCGCAGATTGAGAGTTGGGTTGTGTTTGATTGTAATCATATATTGGTGCAGATCTGCATTAATACGAGGGTTATTTGAAAAATGATCCGCCCTGTTTGTGATTGAGAGTGAGAATGGTCCAACAAACGTATTTGAAGTAATGGAAGGTTCCACTGAGCTGAACCTAGAAACTAGAATATCTACCGGAAAATAATTGTATAAATGTGTAGTTCTTGGGAGAAAAATAAAATTTAAATGACAGCCGTTCACAAAGGTATGGTAATATCGAAAATATGCTTGACGAAATAAATGTCCTTAAGTCTCACAAAAAAAGAACAAATGTGCCTTATTCTTAACGAATCGCATACATCCTAAATTTTGTAACGTTTTTCGGATATTTAGACCCACAAAAATGAAAAGCAGCACACTCCAACGTTTTGGAAAGGCAACATTGGTTACATTTGTGCTGGAATTCACGTTATTCTGTTAATACCCAAAACAGTAAACAATAAACTTGATTTGAATACTCAAAAATCTCATACATTTCCCTTATAGTTATATTAGCTGATAATATATTTTAATTAAGCAATTTAGAATTGTTAAAGCTTATCAAAAGGGGAATGTTTAAAATTTCATACTAGCAATACCGTTCATCAATAATGAAGGTTATACAGGTGATATTTTTTCCATTACCAACTTAGGTAATGATACATTGAAGTAGAACCCTCCCCAAATTATTTCACTTTGAAAGATGAATCGTATACATACATCAATGCGGGAATGGTTATTATTTAATAAAATAATTATGATTTGATAGAAAACTGCGAAATGAATTATGTAAAATATGAAGATGTTCAAATGTGCAAATTTTATGAAAGAAAGATAAAAACAATTGTTTAATTTAGTGACAAAACGGAAAAAGTTATATACTTATTAATTACAACTTGATTTTTATTGTTTTTTAACTTTCAGTACAGTTTGACAAAATTATATGTAATATCCGAGTAAATCGAACATTTTCGTGAAAAATCGAATATTTCCGTAAATTGAAGAGTTAAAGTAAGTAATAAAACAGTCACAGCAATTTCCGCTGCGCTAAAAGGACGTATTAGGAGATTTGTCCTAAAACGCATTTCCGGGTAAATCGAACATTCACGTGAAAAATCGAATTCTTTAGGGGGAACTGTTCCTCAGGGCCTCATTCAGAACTTTGTCAGATATTGTAAATACTGAAATAATAAAGATTTCGAAGGTTTATACAAATATACAAAAACGTATCACGGTCATCTCTGTAATTTCAAGCCAAATATTGTATTATACAAATAGTGTTAGGCAATATACGTACAAAAATTAGAAGATTAACCTCTGGAAGAAAAAAGAAGTGACGACAGAATAAGAGGACTTCCAGGCCCACCAATCAGTCCAGTTTAGCTGGAGAGGACTAATATTTTTTTTTTCACGTCTATCCACGTGATTTTTGCGAACTCTGTATGGTCTGTATTAAAACAATAAGCTCTCTAGTTTTTACAAGAGTTTTTACAATAAG
>JAWQRJ010000195.1:0-24916 GCA_033557515.1 Diorygopyx duplodentatus
CTCCCCATTCTGTTCTCTAGCTGTCCTATCCTCTCCACCATATTTTCTCTCCCTCCTCCACTGTCCCTCTCTCTCTCTTCTATGTCCTTCCCCAATTCATTCACTTGCATTTTCAGGTCAGCATTTTCTTTTCTTATTTCTCCAAGCTCCGCCGTTATATTTCTCGGGAGATTCAACACTTCATTTCCTTGTATTTGCTTTTCTTCGCTGGGTGCAGTTTCTGTTGTCATTTTATTTCTCGCCTCATTTATCATTTCGCTGGACCTTTTCATCTTACTACTCTTTTCAAATACCTTCTTTTTCTCTTATAGAGCTCTGTAATGCCTCCTAGGCTTGCCGTCCGCGCTCTTTTCTCCTCGGTTCCAGTTATCGACATAATGTTACTGCTTGGAGTTTTGCCTCGTAGATGGCGCTGTGTGTTGTTTATCTGTCTTTGCCTATTTTCCTTTATTCTTAATCCGTGTCGCTTTTGTTCCTCGTTCTATTTTGCGTCCCTGCGGTCTGAGCAGAAAGTTGCCCGCCCGAGTTAGCCTCTCGGAGGTGTGCCCCTTACCCCGTTCCGCAGTTTAACTTAACCTAATTTTTCTATTACCTTGTTTTCTATTGTCTACTACGTCCCTTTCACTCGCTTTCGCCGAAATTGTATTATAAAAATTTAAATTATATTCAGAAATGGTATCATTGGCATTTGAAGAAAAAGTATTCAGTTAAGAAAAAGAAGAAAACAGTGCAGTTACGCCGTTTTCGAGATCAGAAAATACATAATTTATTTATATAAAAAAAAATTCATACCTAATACTACTTCTTGCTGCATCCTAGTAGTTGATACGGGTGTAGTGCGTCCGCTGGCTCGTCCGCTGCTGTTCAAAACCTTGACATAACTAGCCGGGAACCAGCCCACCTGTCGTTTCCTTCCTTTCGCCTGCAGTTCACCCTCCCACCAGCCCGAGTCAGTTTTTTTCCGAATCATAATCAACTGCCCTCTTTGCAACGACAGCTGTTCCGTGCTTGTTGCCTGGTACGGTGCTATTACAGAGGCAATTTCCGGCTTCTTGTTACCTCTTAAGGTCTACAAAAACAAAATACAATAATAATTTTTTTCCAGCATATATTGTTTAAATATTTTAACAGCGAACACATAAAAAATGCCAACGCTTCTAATTACCTGAGTGTTAGCGCTCATAGCGGCAAAGTCCGGCTTTTCGTTCTCTTTGTTTTCGTTAATCTGACAGACCTCGTTGTCTGTCTGCGCATTGTCTTGTTGGAGGTCTTGCGCATTGTCTTGCGCAGCTGTGCTTTGCTCGTAAGTTGTATTAGTGCTCGTGTTCTATTCACAATTGTTAGTGACACATAAAACGAAAGACCACAAAGCTAAACTCTACGACGGTACTTACCACGTCGACTTTTTGCACGTAGTTGCTCGGAAAAATCCCCACTCGGTCACCAACTTTGCCAGTCCACCAATCACCCTCTTTCTTAATTACAGTAATCATCTCGCCGGCGTTGAACGTTAGGTCTCCCTGTTCCACCGACTGGTACGGGTAGTTCGATATGTAATATTCAATTTCTTCCTCTATCACTGGAGTCATAGTGCTGGTTGTTATCTCTGGTTCGATTGTTTGTACGGATTCTACTGTTTCAGGAATCGTTTCCGGCACCTCAACAATACCCCTGAGTGAAAAAGGATGCAATAAGGAAGTTGGATAAATAAATTTGTTTGTTAGTACTCTAATCTCTTTGTTTCCAATTCCTCCATATACGATGATGGTGCTGCATCCTCTACAACAGTACCTTTCACCCCCACACTATCTACTGGTTCCACGTATGACTCAGGAAACCAGCCAGTTTGTCCTCTAATTTCGCCAGCTAGCCATCCCGGTTCACCAGTTTGTTCTAATGGCACCTAAAATGCAAATACAGTAGATATCGTTTATAACGATATTGGATATTGGATGTATCAATTATAGCGTCGAAATTTTAAGGTCCTGGTATAAACTACATTGTAGATGTATGGTTTATTACGATGATCGGATATTGCGATTGAACTTATATAATGATCCAAAAACGGACTCATATTTGATACCAATTATCGTATATAACGATGAACAGTGGTCAATTTCTCCAGAGAGCTCTCGGAGAATTACCGAAATGTGTAGAAACGGCACAGTGGTGGTGTTGTTTAGTGCTTAATACACCCTCGAACTACGAACAGCGTCCGCATCAAAAAAATTGCGATGTCAAAGCATTTACTGTTACGGAAAAAGTCGGGATTATTTGGCATTTAGAAGCCGGAGAGTCGAATGTTTCAATAGCAAAGGAATTCCATGTAAGTACAAACAATACGAATTTTCACGAACGTTTGCGCTCTGTAGATGTCGCAGTCAACCATATCGACCTTTTATAAAAATCGTGAAAAGATACTGAACAATTTTAAGGGCAGTGTCAGTTCGTTAAGAGCAAAAAAATTAAGGACTTGTAATCAGTCTGAAATAGATAACGCTTTACTACAATGATTTAAAATCCAAAGGAGCCACAATGTTCCCATAAACGGCCGAATATTACAAGGTAAGGTTGACGATTTCGCTAGACAACTGCAACTTGACGATTTTAAATGTACAGTTGGATGGATTCGACAATTTCGAAAAAGACATAATATTGTTTTTGGTAAAATTAGTGGCGAAGCAGCGGACGTTCTCGAAGGGGTATGCGGCGACTGGTTATCTACGGTGTTGCCTAATTTAAGGAAAGGATACAAAGACGAACAAATATTTAACGTGGACGAGACAGGTCTCTTTTTAGAATAATACCGGACAAAACAATGAAGTTTAAAGGCGAAAAATGTGTCGGAGGCAAATTGTCAAAAGAACTATTGACTATTCTAGTAGCGGCCAATATGACAGGATCAGAGAAAATTAAACTTTTGATTATTGGCAAAGCAAAGTGGCCTCGATGCATTAAAAACGTTAGGTCCTTACCTGTTGATTACGAAAATAACCCAAGAGCTTGGATGACATCAGTATTATTTGAAAAAATAATCAGACAATAGGATGTCAACATCTTTAAACAAAAAAAGAAAATGCTACTGCTAATGGATAATTGTCCGGCCAAACATACAAAACTTGAAAGCTATTAAGCTTGTATTTCTTCCATCTAATACAACTTCAATTCTTCAACCGATGGACCAAGGAGTTATAATATCTTTGAAAACTCAGTTTAGAAAGCTGCAGATCGTGAAAATTTTGGCAGACATTGAAACTGCAGGCTCTATACCACAAAAACTGAATATTTTTGAAGCTATTCTATTGATTTCTAAAGCTTGGGTTCGTGTTTCACAAAGCACTACATTAAATTGTTTTGCACATGCTGGGTTTTATGCAAAGGGAAATGATTTTTCTGAAGAAGATGATCTTCCCCTAATTGAATGGCTGGGACGTCAAGAGAACAATTCCGTGTCAGAAGACTTACCTCTCGCCGAATGGGTTACCATGCTACCTGTAAATAATTTAGCTACAATTGAGAACTGGTAAAACTTTACGATTGTAGACGAGAATGTTGCAACTGAGGGTAATAGGACCGAGGAAGAAATTTTAAAACATCTGATTCTACAGGATGTGGAAGTTGAAATAAATAACGGCAATGGGGAGCTTGACGAATTTGAGCCGCCATCTATAAGGGAAGCGCTTTCCGCAATCCAAATCCTTCGGAAGTATTTCATATTCAATCAAGATTCGAAACAAACGACTACATTGACAAACGAAATTAACAGATTTTTTTGATAAAATATACATAATCTGTATGTAATATGTACTACAAATTCTTTTTGTAAAATGTAATAGTCCATATATAATACTCTTTTTCTATCAATAAATGTTGATTTTCTTTATTTGTAGCGTGTTTTTTTATAACGATCTACTGTTGTAATGATCAAATTCTTCTGGTCCCTTCATCATCGTTATAAACGATATCTACTGTACGTGTATATAAAAATTTTCAGAACGTATACCTGTAGTCATTCTGAAAAAGTAGTAGATTGATAAATAGGCAGAATAATAAGGAACAGACAGACAGGTATACCTCAAAATAGTCAAAATAACAATGAATGTATTGTTGTTTTACCATCATCAATTTCGGATTTATAAGTCCACAAAGATTAAATGTAAACAATTTAAGATTTGAAATCAAAAATCTACCAAGCTAAAAATCAAATATATAAAAATAACATACCTGTAACTTTCGGATCTAAAGTACCAGAGTGTCCAGTTTTCTCAACCCGTAAAATTCTTTTTATCCATGCTACAACTTCATGGCTACTGGGATTGCTTGGTTTATCGAGGTTTATAAAACCACACTTTATATATTCGTTAATGTCACGTTTCAATGGCGAAGAACCAAACGGCAACGGTGTGTAATGACTTGTCCTTACATTCAAGCGGTCGAAGTTCTAGAATTTCGAGAGAATGAAAAACGTAAATATTACAAAATTGAAGTGAAGCTACCTTTAATAAGAGGGGCCATTTTGAAGTGTCCAATTTAACTATCTGCGTGGACGATTCTAATTGGAAATCTTGTGATTTTTGAATTTCCCCAATATATTTATCTTTGGATTTCTTCTTTTTTTTCTCTTTGACAATGTTTTCTGCGAGAATAAACGCACTGATTAGTTAAGGTTATGTAAAACGCCAGGAAAGATGAATGAACAACAGGAAGACTTTATAAACAAATATTTTTTTTAACCAATATAAATTATGCAGCAAATTATTCTTTTTACTATTTCTTACAGATAAGTTCATGGTCATTAATTTCAATTAGAAATTGTATTTACCGCATTCCGTCATCGTAAATAAAATGCCGAACACGTGCAATTTATAACTCTTTTCAGGTTAGGTTCAATTGAAACAACGCCACTATTGAGCCTGCGCATTTGAAGTTTACGTTTTATCTAATGTTTATCAAATATTTATTTTGTGTAAATTTCAATAAAATTCAGTTCTCTATACCACAAAGTTATTTTAAATATAAATACTTTTGAATTACGTAATTACAAAGCCGAAATTTTGATGTGTATTGGAATTCACAGGAATTACAAATTACCTACAATTATCCCTTCTAGAATAATAATGTTAATTATTCATTAATTTCCTTTTAATAATAGATAAATACGTTGTTTTTGCTAAATACTGCTTCACATTAGTTCTTTGTCATTGTATGTAGTTAGACGACAAGTTAGACATTTTGTATATTAGGTTCTTTGTTTGGAGCACTATTTTGGCGGGCTTATGCCTCGATAAGCTAAAACGTGTTAAAAAGAAAATTGTTTACAGTTTATACATTAAAATGGCTGAGGATTCGTTGGATAACTTGTTATCCATTGGCACTGAATTACTAACAAAAGAAGAACATAGTGCAAATAGTCAACTGAAGGAGATAAATTTATTCGATAAACCAGATTCTGATAATTTGACAAAATCCGAACAAGAATTTACAAGCACTGTTCACACTGGTGGCATAGAATCTTCTGATGATGATGACTTATATGAAGGTAACACATACAACGAATGCGGAGAAGCTATAAACAGTTTAATTAAAACATCAAATAATAATGTTAAAAATCCTTCAATTTGGGGATCTAACAATGTCGGTAAGCAATTAAGTATACCGGAACCAAAGACAATAAATAAAGATGAAGTTACTAATTTGCCCTTTTTTGGAATTCGTATTGTTAAACCACTTGTTTCAAGTCAATTGCTGTCTGAGCGCATGCAAGGAAAAGATGTTGTGACCATGTTAAAGCTGAAGGGATACGTTGAGTGTGGACCTAAAGATAAAGATTGGGTTGTTTCCGGAGTCGTAATAAATAAGACGGCCACAAAGGTTTCTCAGAATGGCTCACAGTTTTCGATCTGGACACTAAGCGATTTGCATTTTGACTTGAAGACGGTTACTTTGTTTATGTTTGGACGCGCTTATAAGGAGCTATGGAAAACTACTACGGGAACTGTTATGGTCATTTTAAATCCAAATGTGTTGGAGAAGAAATCTGGCGCTAGGGAAGAGGTAAATATGTTTAAATCAAGATTTTTTATAGCCTTTTGATAATAGTTTAGCTTATTAGTAATCAGCAACTTGTGATGGGGTTAGATTTTTGCTGCATTAGGTCTAGTACCTGTTAGACTCGGCCTTATCAGGTATCGCCAATCTCCGCTCTGAGACAGAGCCTTGCTCAGTTCAAAAAACAAAACCGACTTAAACTATCATTCCAGCAAATTAACAACATTTATCGATTTTTGTATTAGGTTAAATATACAACGAAAATTATAATGAGTTTTTAAGAAATTATCACCCATCTAAATCGATTTTTCTCATCTCATTTTTAGTTCATTTTCATCTGGTGGCGCCATTGTGCGATCAATGGTCAAACTACTGTTACAGCAAACTGTAACAGTATTTATTGATTTTAACGATGCGATGATTTAACAATATTTTGTTTACAGGCATGTTTAAGTATAACCAATCCACAACATGTTATGGTACTTGGACAATCAAAAGATCTAGGAGTATGCAGGAGCACGAAAAAAGATGGCACTGCATGTACGGCGTTTGTAAATACTAGCCACTGTGATTATTGCGTCTATCATGTTAAACAAGAGTACCAAAAAAGCAGCCGAAGGTCAGAACTTCAGTCAAATTTTGCTGGCCGTGGATTGACAGCTCTTAGAAACAAAGTTTTAGGGAAAAATGAAGTATTTTATGCTGGTAAATCATACATAGCAGTGCCAGCAAAGAAGAGTCAAAAATTGATAAAAAGAGATGAGGAGAGGCTGCGCCAATTATCAGGACAAGGAAAAAATAATCTGAAAACTCTAAGTAGCCTAACTGGAAAGAAAGTTGCTGCAGCTGTACTAGATGTATCCTCTAAACAAAGGGCAAAGGATTTGGAACTTTTAAAAAAGTTAGGAGGCTCTGTAATCACTAATATTGCAGAATCGACAAACTTTATTAAAAAGTCTCAATCTGCAGTAACTACAGCAAATCCATCTTCTGCCCCATCTTTATGTAACTTTAGTACAGTAGATCTAAATGTACCAATTGGAAAAAGACGGAAAGAGATTGCCAAGAGAGATGCCATTAAGTATGTACAAAAGAATGGACCATTAACAAAGCAAGATCCAATGAACACAAGGGGATCTGGCGTAAAAAGAAGTTTAGAAGACGGTGATAAAATGACAGAAAACGAACCAAAGAAACAAAAGAATGACTTCTTCTCTGATCGGTTTAAAAAGATTATGGCCGCAACATCGAAACATACTGATTTATTAGAACAAGTGGAAGATGAAAGGCAAGAGAAATATTTTCGAAAGTTAGAGGCAAAAGAACAAATGGAGGAAAAAATGTGCCAAACGTACAAGATGAATTGTAAGGCAGTGCGGTGCTTGCAATGTAAATATACAAATTTTTCTGCCTCTGATAAATGTAAGACCGAAAGACATCCTTTGAAAGTGTTTGATACTGTAAAACGATTTTTTATGTGTGGAGACTGCGGATACAGAACTGTTGTATTGACGTTTGTGCCAGTGGGAAACTGTAAAAACTGCGGTAGTGGAAAATGGGAGAAGACAACTATGATGAAGGAAAAGAATGTGAAAAACTTGTATTCTTTGTCAATTCGAGGCGGTGAAGAAACATTTTTAAATTCTGCAATTGTCAATAGTAATCTAGATTTATTAGTTCCTGACGAATAGTGTTACAGTAGTATTGTAATTTATTATATTTTGTAATTGTATTGTATTTACACTTTATTAATCAAATAAATTGATGTATTTATAATCAATTATCTTAACTTACGTTTTTACTTACCTTCTTTTCCTGTGTTATTAATAAATATCATCATTTCTAATCATGTCTAGCTGTAATGTTTAAAAATAAATCAAAAAGTACTGTAACGTACTGTATTTGCTTAAAAGTTATAAGAGGAAATTTTTTATATTTGTGACAAAAATTACAATTCTCACATGATTACATAATACATATATTCAAACTTAATTTAATTGAAATCACTCCTGTTTCTTTGCGGGCGGTTTATACACGCCGACAACTACTGCGTGATCTCTCTCGTATGGTTCCAGCGTAATCTGTTCTTGTGGTTTCAGCTTTTCAGCTTTCAATTTACCAACTTCCGTTGCGAATACAGCTTCGGGTTGCGCCGTTGAATCAATACATGATGCCTTAATAGAGATAACGAAATGGCCACCGTTCTTCAAAAAGTTGTGAGAATTTAAGGCGACTATGCGAGCCTGATCTGGCTGAGCAACGTCCGCAAACACGGTATCTACCATGCCGACCAGCATTCGGTACTTATGAGGATGTCTGGCATCTTCAATTATTGGTATGATATTTGTACGCTTCTTTGCCACATTTAGTAGATCTCTTCCGGATCTGTGGGAGAACTCAACTGCGAATACCAATCCCTCCGGACCCACAATGTCGGATACATGAGATACGGTAGTTCCGGAAGCTGCACCTAAGTATAAAACTTTACTGCCAGGTACCATGTGGATTTTGTCAACGCCTCCCAATATAGCAGCAGCCAATTTACTTCTGAATGGATTCCATACCCTGTATTCAACTTTGTCTCCTTCATTCTTAAAAAAAACAAAACAAAATAAATATCTTATTAATTAACTTAATTTAGGAATAATATTATACCCTTCTGATTGTGAACGTTTATTACTGTATTAGGGGCATTTGTCGTTAATCTACATTGCTGTGGTCGCTATGTTGTTTTTTGTAATGCTTATTGTTATTATTTATTTTGTTGTTTTTGTTGATTGCATTTTAATGTGATTTGTTTTGTTATTTTTGTTCTTCGTGCTGTTTTATAATTATTTCAATGTTTGTCAAATATTATGTTGTTGTTCTTTGTGTAAAATCTCCTTCTGTTGTCAATGTTTAACTTATTATTGTTATTTGTGGTTAAAAGGTGTTTTATATCGTACTATTTCCCAACCGGAGTTTATCGGAATTTCTCTCAACTTTCTCTCTTCTTGATTTTGTGAAGATATCTTGCTTTTGTTTTGTTAGGTTATCGTTTTAAAGTGCAGTTGTTATTTGTTGAAAGATGCGAAGTTTTCTGTATTTTTTAGCTATGCTATGTGATTATGTTGCGTCCTTGTGAGTGTTTTTATTTATAGGTGTATTTCTTGTTGTTTCTTGGTTGATTTGCACCGATGTGTGTTGTGATTATGTTCTCCACTGTACAGAAATTGTTATTTATTAATTGTGTGATGTGGAAGTTAGTTTCTTATTTGCCAGATGACGTAGGTAGATATGTTATCATCAAAACATAACATTCCACACAACAAAATAAATAAATAAATTTTTGAAAAAATGGATTCGCAAGGGAAAATTTGAAGGAAATCGCCAATAGCTCCCCAACCAAGTAATTTTTGGTACTATAGGAGTGAATAAGGTTTGATTATGATATTCGGAGAAGAATCCAAATGTGTGGTGTTCCATTTAAAAAAATGAAGTTGTGTGCTGTTTCGAACATATGGAACATGTATATGGGAAAATATTTTAAGGTCATAGAGTGCTTTGTTTAGTTAACAACTTTTGTATAAAAGTTTTTTTCCCTCCTAAAATACAAGGCAAGGGAGCCACAGTCCACTCATGCAGTATTGGACCACCTGTACAGAAACAATTCTTGCGTCTCAAACCTTTAACAATTTGAGATTATCTGATTTTGTTGATGTGTTTGTCCTTAAAATTTCCATTTTACCATCAGGTACAAAATGTTATACAGGGGTATAAAAAATAAATACATAATTATACATAATGACTCATATTAATGATATCAACAGGGTGACAATTTGAAAATTATCGGTACTGGAGTGATGAAAATCCACACTTTTTGCAGAAGGTCACACCCAGTGGCCCCAAAAAATTAATGTTTCAGTGCACATATTAGATTGTATTATCAGACCATTATTTATTGATGAAAATCTAAATGGAAACAATTACTTATAAATGTTAGACACTATCATAATTGAATCTCTTATTATTCAACAATTAGATATTGATGGGAAATATGAATTTGAATGAAAACCTCATTTGCCTCCAACAAGATGGGGCTCCATCACACTGTGTCCTAACAGTCTGTAAATTCTTAAATGAGAGGTTTCCTGGGTAGTGGATTGGAAGTGGTCTGATAGAATGGCCTGCACAATCTCCTGATTTATCCCCACAACTTACGCCATAGAAGAAAATGGGATATTATGGAAAACTGGTTGCATAAAGTGACAATACAAATGTCGAGGGATTGTAATAAATGATCTAGAGAGCGTTAAAGGTAGCCAATGGCAAAGCATGCTTATGTCAGCATTTTTGCAAAACTAAGTGAGCTCACTTTTTGGTTATCATAGTTTATATTTTATACAATAAAGAGGTAACTCATTGGCCATTGTTGTTCAGTTGTTTTAAGTGAAGTTTTTGTTCATTTACTATTTAGGCTTTACATTTTCTACAACTTAACATGAATATTTTACAAAAGTTAAAACAAACAAATAAAGATTTATATTTAGGTGCAGAAAGTAACGTACCTCAACTGATATCCTCTTTTCACCGTAAACATCGGAGCCAGGCACTAGATTCAAAGTAACTAAGGCATCTTCTTTGCCTCTGGCTATGAACACTCCTTCGTGTCTGTGAGGTTCAATGACCACCGTCCTTCCTCCTCTGAAACCTCCTCTCGCACCACCACGTCCACCACCTCTTCCACCGCGACCGCCCCCTCCTCCTCCTCCTCCTCCTCTACCAAAACTGGGACGGTTGCCACCACCTCGACCACCGCCACGACCAAAACTAGGTCTACCACCGCCTCCCCCTCCACGACCACCGCCTCTGCCACCTCGATCGCCAAAGCTTCCACGCCCGCCTGGTGAAAATCCTGAAAAAAAATTACCACTTTTGGTAGAGAAGTAGTTTAAAAAAACGATTTTTAGTGAAAATAAAAAAAGTTACTACTTTTAAACCAGATTTTCACCCTTTCACCATTTTGAACATAGAAAATGTTCATCATTGTGGATTTTAAGAGCTGTCTGTAAATCGCAATATTCCAAGTCTAACCAAATTATGCATAAGGTTACAGAAATTTCTATTCAATTTATGAGAAATTATGTTCTCAATAAGCGGAGGATCCTACTCGTCTAGCAAAATTCAATGCCTCCAGAAATTGGTAAGTTTTGACTAAGTTCTGACATATCTAAACCAATCCAAAACAGTTTCCTCTAAATTTTCATATGTTGGCTTCTTCGGCTTCTTTGCATACCCTCTTACAAATCCTACTTCAAATGATTTGTAAAACGATTCTACATTTTTTTAAATTGTAGATAATGTGGCAGACAGAATACTGTATTCTACAAGCTACATCTCTTTTCTTAGCACCTTGATCTATTTTTTTTTTAATTTAAGTTTATGTTTCTATTCAATTGTTAAAGTTTTCAGAACTCGTTTAGGAGCCATAATAAAAACCATGGTTTACAGTTAAACGCTTACTATGCAACTAAACAAAGGGGAATTACCGAAATGTTAAATTTAATCCATCTAGGAGTCTGAACAAAAACCTTTGAACACAAAATTTGTTATAACAATCTAAATTTCTATAACAAATCAACTTAATATTATAGGTATCGCTATTTTATTTCGAGTTATTGAGAAGTTCGACTATCAATGTTATCCAATCAAAATAACATATGCTTTAGATACTAAACACTATTGCCAACCAATTTTATTCGAGTTATCGAAGTTCGGCTGTGTAATAAAACAACTCTTGAAAGTTGTCTTTAGACTGGCCATCCACAGGGCGATTTAGTCAAAGCACCATATTCCTTCAATTATCGCCTTCAACTTATGGAAACACATTAGTAGTATAGCCACACATTCTTTTGATAAATTCGCAGTATTCTTGCAGAGTGCATTTCATGCACTGTTTAACTGTATACAGGCACCTATTTCAACGGGAAAATGAGTAACAAACGTAGAACAAATTGTGCACTACTTATATTGTAACATACAAAAAAAGAAAAGAAATTAAGGAAAAAGAAGCGAAGGGGATATTGGTTATTATTGGAAATTTCAACTCACACACATTACCATTGCATTTCAACTACTTCTCTTTGATCCAAGATTTCTTTGGAAGGCAGTGAAGATTAATTAAAAAAGCTTTCCTTTTCAATGGTTTCCACAAAGAACACATATCAGAGAAGATATAATATAATATAAAGATATACAATTCAAAAATTGTAAGTTTTGGTAATAAAGAACATGTTTTTTTCAACGTTTCTTTTTATCATAACTGCCAGGAGTGATCTGTGCATCTATCTGCTTCTCTTAAGTACAAAATTTTGCAAGGAGTATAGAAGAAGGTTGAACGTATCAACATTTTTAACTCGGGTCAAAAACTCATAGACATTCCCTATCTATATGTTATGTTTTTTTTTACTGTCTTCAATACCACAATTATGCTCTAAAGTCAGTCTATATATTTCATACGTAATTGCAGGATATATAAAAAGCTTTTTGCGGCAGTGATAAGCAATATATTTCTCTGTTTTAACATCTATTTTTCGATAGCCGAATTTAAATTTTCCATTTAATTTAGACTTTTGTAATAAGCATTGGTTGAAATGTGTTCTAATTATTATTTATAACCATAAGTAATTATTTTACGTAAATTCACAGCAGAATATTATTTCAAGTGCTTTATGCGTTAAATGAAACGTGGTAAAAACTTTTAACCTCAAAATAAGACGCATTGTTTATTAAATTATGTCCCGTAAAAATAACCCGCAAAATATGTTATCTAATATTGAGACTTACCTGGTCTTCCCATTATGATCCTTGATGTACTGATTGAGTAAGTTTGTTTAACAATAAATCAAAATCTTTCAAGAAAACAACTAAAACTTTTCAAACACGTGTTCGTTGCTTGTAGTTTACATTCAGAAGTTAGTCATTTTTTATCCCACTTTCTGCATTCTATCTTAACCTTATAAAAACAAAGTCACTATAGTTTCTGGCCACAAAATTATTATATATTATGATTATCATATTTTGCAGGCGCAGTTGGTTTATTATTTAAGACTTTGCTTTCTAAATGCGTTTTATTTCATACTTCATATCAATGAATTTCATACTATATTGTATGATGATTAACAAAAATTAATCATATTTGTAGAATAAGACAGTTGGTATAAGTATTTCCCTCCTCCCTTTTTAAAACTAACCTCAACAAAAACTAAGGTTAGAAAACGTGTTTCCCGTTATTTTTATTACATTATGGCATCCCAATTTTCGGGCGATGGTAAATATTTCGCTTTACTTTCTATCGAAGGAAAATTAAAAATATGGAACACGTCAACAAGTAAACTGGAGCAAGAGTTTATACCAAATTACCATCTGACTTGTCCCTGTACTTGTTTACACTTTGTTGAAAGTTCTCAAAGAAAGGTATCTTAAGAAGAAAATTACGCTGAATCACAGTGGAATTAATCACTAATTTTAGAGTGTATCTCCAAAGAAAAAGAAACGAAGAAATTCAGGTGAAATAGACGTTCAGTATGTAATTTTGGGTACAAATACTGGGTTGCTGTTAGGATATGCAATAAGGAACGCCAGTGTGACGTTTAACATAAACAGTAACACCAACAAGAACATAGCATGCCTTTCATGGAACAGTGGTCCTATGATGTACGCTGGCGTAGACCAGAGCATTTATGTTTTCAATTTACAGGAACAGAATATAACGGAGTAAGTATTATATCAAATATTCTTATATATCTTGTATCACATTTATTTATAAATTACACTGCCTCATGTGTACGGGATGGCAGAAAAGTCTGAAAATACCTTTACAATTTTTGAATGGAGTAAAATAGAGGATATTTAATCTGAGGAGTGTCAATAATACACACTAAAATGTGCTGGTAATTAACACTAAGATTTAATATCAGTTATTAAGTAATCAGCACTTTAACTAACACCTGGTAATGAGAATAATTGTAAAATATGATAATACTATAAGTAAATGAGTAAATAAATAAACATGCTCTGTATGAGTTGTAAACATGTCAATAATTCATACACCGCAAAATTTTCATTTACATTTTGATTTGTAAGTCAACATAAAAAAATTGAGATATATTAAAAGTTAGTAAAGTACAAACTTTGACTATTTCTTAAAACGGTTTTAACGCGGTTAAAGTGGAAGAAAAAATATTCATTTCAATACTTCGCCTTGCAAGGTCACTGCTATACCGAATACTGCTTTCAATATACTCCTTTCTAATTTATTGGTTTGTCGATGCGATGTTATTATCGGTACTGTTGAGAAAGGGGGAGCATCTTGAACAATGTAAATAAAACAGAATCGACACACGAATGAAATAATTGAATAATCTAATAATATACTGCACGGCGTCCGCCGCAGACAATTTTTGACGTCTCGGAGACATCAAAGTTTACAATGGCACATGAAATGAGTGACGTCTCCCAGACGTTATTGTATATCAGGGGGTTAAGAGTCGGACGTCTATGAATTTGTTGTAAAGGTAAATGCTGTAGTCTTTTTTGTTTACAGCAAATGGAAATGTGGGAGCGATACTATAAATGTGGTAAAAGTAATTCCTGAAGGGAAGTTATTAACAGCGAGTAAATCTATTAAGTTATGGGACATTGCAAGTAAGGAGGTGCTAAAATGTTTTACAGGACACAGCAGCGATGTTTGTGTTTTGGAATACATCAGACCCCGACACGATTCTGTTGGATACATCATAAGTGGCTCAAAGGTATATATCTTCATTTGTTTAACTCTCTAGAAAGTAAATTACTATGTTTTCTCTAGGGTGACCGTTTATTAAGTTGCTGGACATTAAGTTTGCAAAGTGATGATTCAAACGCTGTGGCCACTTTTCTAATGGATGATGTTGCAAACAGTGTAGCGGTTCTTCAATCAGAAAGCGACTCGACGAGTATTGCAGCAATAACAAGAGATGGATGCATTTATTTCTACAAGCACACTTTAAATGGGTAAGAAGTTGTAGCATTTTAATGAATTTTATTTAATCCAAACTTTTTCTTAGCAAATGTAAAGGTCCTCTGAAACCTAAAACGGTAATACAAGTTGCATCAGAGTCAACAAAAAGTTCTGCAGAAGTAATTCCAGTTCCGATAATAGGAGTATTATTTCAAGATGAACTTACATTAACAATATGTCATGGTTCACACATTCGTCTTACATTTGAAAATGTCACAGTGAAGCTTAATCAGAAAGTTCAATGCCTTGTCCGGTCTGAAAAGACACCACAAAAAATCCACAAGGAAGAGAGTGTGACTAAAGTTCGACTGCCGACAATCGGCAACAATGTACATTATTTAACACCGCACTCTACTATGGCATCAAGTTCAGCTGTAAAAAGGAAAGCAGATGGCAAATGTGAAGTTCCAATGGAACAACGTTTAGAAAATCTTATGCTAACAAAATCTGATTCCAAAGTGCCCAAAGCAGCAAATATGTCTCAATTATTGATTCAAGGAATTCACAGTAAAGATGAAAACATCTTAAGGACTGTGTTGACTAAACAAGAAGATGGAATTATCAGAAGTACGATCAAAAGGATGCCTATAACTGCAATCGTACCGTTATTGCAGGAATTAACTGAGTTTGTTCAAGGGAAAACATTATCCTGCTCAGTAGCCATGCTTTGGATTAAGCAAATTTTGGATGTGCACTCCGGAATATTGCTGTCAAATCCTAATTTGCCAGAACTTTTTGCTCCTATTGTCAGGAGTGTGGAAAGCAGGTTGTTATTGCAAACTCCACTAAATAAATTGCACGGCAGATTAGACTTGCTGATGTCACAAGTGAACAGTAAACATATGTCCGAGGAAGGTAACGCAGAGGAACCTATTTTGAGTTATGTTGATAAGGATTCAAGTGATTCAGAGATAGAAAATGCGGATATAACACATCAAAGTTCAGAGAATGAATGGTCGGAAGAAGAAAGTGAACAGGAAAATGAAAAGAATAATGTTTCAATATCTGAAAGTGAAGAGGATATGTCAACATAACTTTTTATTTTGTAATTAAAAGTTTTATCTTTTTATTTCAATAATTAATAAAGTTTGTTTAAACTTTCAGTTTTAAAATTATTAGTGTACACTGTGGCCCATTTTGGATGTTTTTATCTCAAAAACCGTAAGAGTTATCAAAAATCTGATAACGCAACCTCCAGACTTTTTTTTAAAGAAAAATAAAAGTCAAAACAGATCATGGCTACCGCGATCGCTATCGGAACTACAAGATGATTTTCAGATTTTGCTCACTTTGAAAATTGCTTCTATTTCAACTATAAGAGGTATCAAAAAATAAAAATGAGGTTTTCTAACTGCAACTTTTTGTGCAGAATCCATTGGCGTAGTGAGTTTTTGATTTTCTATTTAAATAACTGAGCTACAATACTAAGTTGTATTTTTTTAAATTGGACACCTTGCATCTTTTATCCCCATTCTTTTGTTTTTCAAATTTTATTTACGAGCTATAATATTGTCAATATATATTTGTTATGCATACCAAAAAGGTAGGTGTGTATCCCATTTCTTCTGGATCTTCAGTTTTTTAAATGGAACACAAAAATATTTTTTACCTTGCACCAGTTTCGAGATGGGACTCAAAGTTGTATTTTTTAAATGGAAACCATAGTTGATTTTGACACTATTAAATTACTTGGTTTTCTCTCTTTCCAACAATATAAGGTTTGAGGTATTTGTCTTTCATAGTTTAGGAGATATGAAGAAAAATCATATGCCACACAGATTTTAACCTACATCACACTATCCATTATTAAGAACTATGTTTTGTTTTCAAAACAAAATACTGCATATCTGGTATTTATTATCTTAAAATTAAACAAACTTACCGAATCCAATTAATTAACAAATAATTATAGAAAAACAACGCAAAAAAAATATGGTTACCACAAAACGCACGGACAAACTTTGGGAAGTGATTCCTTCTTGAGGAGTTTTTATAAGACTACATTGTGTATTCTTAGCGAACTATGGGGGAGCGTCTTAAGATATATTATTAAGCATTATAATCTAATGCCAAAATACAAAAGCAATGATAAAGTATGTCACTAACCTCCAATCCGCACACCCCTTATCAACTCTACTTCAATCGTGATTAATTAATTGAAGAACTTTTCTAACTCTGCCCGCCCTTTAATGGGAAACAGAAATTAACAATACAGAAGTTCTACATACATCATTTTTCGTCTTTCTCGGCTGTTTGCCACTAATACTGTCTATTTATACCGGGTGACTGTAAATGATTGAGGCAATTATAGTGGGTTGGCATCCCTGATGATTTGGTAATAATCCCTCTTTATGTCAAGATTAGTTTTTAGGTTAGGGGTTTCCTAAATAAACGACATTGAATTTTATTTTATTTGACGTTTTGATTTGACAAATTTAAATTGAAAATCAGGCCAACCGAACAAAAAAAATCACAATCATTTACAGTCACCCGGTATAACACCCATCTTGTATTTCATTTAGTAATTCAATAATTATATGCAAAACCTTAGGAATTCAATAATTAATTAATTCCTTTTCGGTCGAAATCGCCATTTCTGGCGAAATGAACTCAAACTAACATTGCAGTAAACAAATAATATTTAGCTCGTTCAATAGTATTGGATTAGATATTTTAGATATGTATTTCGGCCAAATGGAAAAAAAACTGCCTTATGGTGATAACTTCACCATTTGCTCTTAAATGTGTAAAGAAAAGAACTTTTTGTATGACTTGTGGGCAATCAATATAGCGTAAGATATTTTAGAAATAAATAATACTGGAGGCTAATTTTACACCAAACTGCTTATCACCAATTTTTCTTGCTGGAGTACCAAACATATTTTCTAACCGACTATAAACGATTGTAATGGTTAAAAATAGAAAATTACTATCAAATATATATCCGTTACTTCATTCCGTAAGAAAATTAGCAACTACCTAACTTTAAATGAAATATCGGTGGCTTACTTTTATTATAAAAATAGATTTAGCAGAACTTTCTAATGGATTTCCAAATACCCCCAATTGATGCCTCAAATACTTCTTGAAAGAACGATTGATAACAATAGAAAATTTATTGTCAAATGTATATCATAAAATAGTTTACTATCAAAATATTCTAATGGAGCTCTAAACACTTAAAAAAATTCAATCGATTGATTTAATTTTTTTTGAAAACAAATAAAAATAGGTTAACTTAACGGTAAAAATGTAAACAGTTTTGCTTCTGAAAAGTTACTACCAAAACATTTTAGTGGAAAGATCCAGCATCTCGGAAGATCCTGTAAACAGGTGGTAAAATTTAAAAAAATAAATAAATTAAGTTGCGGTACGAAGGAATGATTTTGTGTTTGTTTAACAGCATGGTGTTTAAAACTGGCTTCGCTTGTGAAGCGGCCATACAAAATTCTATGTTATAGTAATAATAATGCATTGGCCGTACAAAATTCTACCATTTAATTTCTGAAAACCTTTGCGGAAGTTTCGGATTCTTACTTTCTGTCATATAAAAAGAAAGTAATGCATTCGGTCCAAAATTTCGATTGCGAGATTTTGATATATCTTAACGAACTATGGCATTTTAAGATTAATGGTACAACACCCTGTATATTATTACATTTTTGCGTTCCTTATGGAATTTATGGTCCATTTTAAAAATGTTATAAAACAAAGTTGACCGTCCAAGGACTTTTTGAATTTTTTTTCATAACTGCTTTACTAATTTTATTCAAGTTAACCTGGGACATATAGTTTAGAAGTTATTTGCATTTTTTTTTGCAAAAAATTACATTTGAAACAATGACACTTTTATTTCCGCCCGTTTTACCGCTTTGCTTGCATAAACTTTTGTAAACCTAGCGACTCCGGAATTTGAAGAAACCTGTAAGATTACAGAACGCCTGGAAACCGTGCCTTCACTGAAGATACCTGGAACGTCCCAGAGACCGAAGGGACGGACCGTGGAGAGTAAACTCCTTAAAATCTGGCGCCCGAGGTCCGTAGAAGAAGAAGATGTTTATTTGTTATTGTTAATTTTTAGAATGATTATGTTTTGTTTTTATTATTTTAAATAAATAATTTTAAAACAAATCCGGAGTTTGCGTCACACTACATAAGTATTATATATGGGAACAAGAAATAAAACAACATACATAAAGTAAAGAAAAGTTTTGTTGCGTAATTATTTTATTCAGAATATTGTTGTTTCATGCCATAATCCTAATATCAATAAAAATCTAATTTATACTTTTCTGACTACTTTTAATAAAAATGCTCCATCCTACATGTTTCGCACTGTGTGCATCTTCAGGGATGTTGTCGTTGGTGAGCAGTAATTATCTAAATTCATCAATGAATGCTGGTTTAATTTATGTCTCATTTATTATGTTGATCCTGCTGTGGTATCCTTTGTGTATTAGTGTTATTTGTTCTTTAACTTGTTTTCCAGGCTATTTATAGATTTGTGTTCTGTTTGATGTTTGTTGGAATCAGTTGCTAAATTTCTGTCGTGTTTCCGTTGTGGTATGTCTGTTTATTTTGTTTTTAGCAATTTATACGTCCATGTGGTCGCTTTCGTGGTGTCGTGTAGGTGTAGGACGTACAAAATAAACAGACATACCACAACGGAAACACGACAGAAATTTAGCAACTGATTCGAACAAACATCAAACAGAACAGTAATATCATTGTTAAATATTTATTTGCCCAAAGTGGCACCGTTTAGAGATCGGGAAGACGAACATTGAAAGTCCGAGCGAGTGCCTGATCGACCGAGTGATAGCTCGGTCTACCATGTATACGCACTTATATGTAAATCTCTTTATTGAACGATTGAGGTTTATAGACATAATACTCAAAAACTTTTATTGTACTTGCCCTAAAAGAAAATCGACAAATGATCGACTGTAAAGTTAATTCCAGAGATTTAAAAACGTTGTTAATTTATCGTACGATTGTAATTCTTAAAGTTAATGCAGTAATCGAGAGTTGTGCGCAATTTATTAATATATTTATCATTTGAAAATTCACTGTGTAAGAAATATGAAAAATCTTCTTTAAAAACAACAGAAAATCACTTCAGTAAGGTTTTATTTCGTAAGATATCGTTGTCAAAAGTAAACAAAACCAAAATCTGAAATCAATACCCTCAACTGAAGTATTAATTTGTGGAGTTACTTTAAAATCTTGAATCCACTTACTGAAAATTCGTTGTATGTATGCCAAAACATGATTTCGGAACAAACCAGAACACTTACTTGTTACAGTTTCCAAAGTTCGAAAATTGAAAGATCTGGTTGACTGTCCATTTTATTTTATTCCAAGGTCTAAGAAAGCACGACGATTTCTTAAATGTTAATTTCATTAAATGCAAAAATCTAACGCTTAGATTACTACAACAGCGTATTCAACATCTTCAATTTGATTTGTTTCACTTAATTTTGATTGACAATTTTTTGATCACCTGAAAAAAACTTAGACAGGAGTTCTTTTCATTGAGAACAAGATTGTTAGAGCCAGGAAAAAATATTTCTAATAAAAATTGCTTCCCATTTTTCTAAATGCCACAACTAACTTCATTTTTTAAGTTAAAGCACCCTGTATATTCCTGATTTTTTTAATTCCTCGGTGAATTCAATTATTTAAAATTTTTGAGTTGTTTCATATTGTAATATAAACTTAATATATTAAACATATTTTAATAAATCGGCGATTGTCAAAATTTGGTTCTAACAGCTTTAATTTTGATTTTTTCCTACGCTGCGCAAGTAAGAAACAATAAGAAAGGACATTTGGAATTCATTTATCTCCCCTCCTGAACTTTTTGGGGTGACGTATCATTAACCCTGTATATAATGGAATGATAACTTTGTATTAGCCCTTGCTAACGTTCAGTTTATATAATTTAGACAGATCCACAAAAACGGTCAGAAGAAAATTCAGGTTTTGTTAGGTTGGAACCAAAACTTTTTCCAGATAGCAACAACATGCACCTATTACGACGATAGGTGCGTTTTGTTGCATTGTTGTAAGCACCTTTGCTACTTCATTCACATTGTGGTACTAACAAGTCCATACAGATTTTTGTCATCATAACTCTGGCTAATTTTATACCTGAAACAATTATTTTTCTTCTAACATAAAAATTAAATAAAATATTATTTTTACTACAAGAGAGTAAACACAGTATTAATTTTCCATTTAATGGATCAAAATTTCCTTTATGGTCAATAAGCATTTCTTTATTAAGCCCTGTGAGGTACATTAAGTAAATTATACATTGTTTAATTTAATTCTGTTGATATTTATTTTAATTTTAGTAAGTCTAGGCTATTCTTAGATTCTAAGCTTTCTTGATTTGTAAAAAAGTTTAGTTCGTTCGATGAATCAATTAACTGCAGAATGCTTTTTTCCATAATTTCATGTTTACCAGCAGTTTTATAGCTTCATGGGCACTGCCGTTTCGCTGGACCGGATTGCGTTTTGTGCAAAATATGGCATTAAAAGAATCACGATTCAAATATAATCTGTGAATTCTTCCAGTGCCAAGTTTCGAACAAAAGCCTTTTATTCAACTCTCTCCCGTTCGCTTCAACTTTTCTCTATGCCACCTGTAACAAGAAGTTTCATCTTCTGTAATATTATCAAAGTATTTTTGTCGAATTTATAAAAACATAACAAACAAGCTGCATACCCCCCAAAGAAAATGAAAATATATACAGGTGTTCCAAAAATATATCCCAGGCAAAGAATTTTCACCATCAGCTAGTATACTAAGCCTGATCCTGTAATAGTTATTTCATGTCCTTATATTGTCTTTCTATATTTGGTATATAAGTTCGAAATGAAGTAATTGAAGTGTACCAATTGAAGGATAAAAAATATGAAGCAATCCGTTTTGTGAAAAGCTAGCAAAAAGTATGATTTTTGACCTTCTCACCTCTATTGGGAAATCCAATAAAACAATTTTTTTTACTCCATAAAATTACTATGATAATGACAATAATTTAAAAAAATCGTAAAACACTAATTGTATGCTACAGCAAGTATGAAATAAAGAAAAACAATAGAAAATCATATTATTCTGTATTTTAACCTGATTAAGAATGATGGCGCTTTTTCTTCAACCCCAGTTTGGTTTAACACGCATGGCACGGTTCTAGTCTGCAGTATCAATCTGTAATGACGTCAAACAGTCACGGCAGCCCTGCATTGTAGTCAATAATTCCAACGCCGTCACCACCAGGCTATTAGAACAGCGGGTGGCGTGATGCGAGCAGCTCGGTTGGCCGTGGGGTTGCGCCCGGGGGAAAATATTCCGCAATAAATATTCACGAAAAGATGGGAGTTGCTGAGTTCTAATTTCCCCATCGCGAAATTCTTGCACAATTCTTCATCGCATGAATTATTTATGAAGCTAATAGTGACTCATTCGGCATCTTGAACAATGGATCATCTTTTCTTCTAATGACTCGGTGGGAGGCTATTACATAAGCTGGAAAAACACAAATTTTATTTCATTATAGAATAGCAGCAGTAATCTTATTTTACTATAAATATTTCGTCACGAACCCACCCGCGGTAATATTAAAATTAAATACAATCTGCAAAGTTTTATAAACATAATAAAATGTAAAAACGAAATCGGTTATTACAAGCATAAATACAGAAATTATACTTCTGTTTCGGCTAGAACATGATAATTTTTAAATTTTAAATTAAAGTTGGCTGCAAATTAACAACGAATTCTAATCCTTTATAGAAGCCTAAACAATTATTATCGCATCTAAACAAAAATTTAGATTATGTATACATTGTTTGCAACAACTAATTTACCTTTTTGTGCCGTTTTTAAATCGCTATAATATAAAAAACTTTGTATTGTCTATAATCGTCATATTGATTGCGTATGAACAATTTTTTTTAAGTAATTTGAAACAAATTTATTCTTTTATATTTTGGTGCATTTGTGAAGTTAGTATAACAGGTACAGTAGACCGTCCATTAGAAATATATGGGGAACGGATAAAGCTAAAGTCTGAAAATTTGGATTTGAATATGGTAGGAAGGGAACTAAAACATAAAAATGTTTTCAATAAGCTGGCTGTACCGGTTATACCGGAAGTTGACAACATCTTTGTTAATTTAATTGGAATGACCCCAATTTGAAATTGTCTTTTTTATCAGGCATTATTTTTTCAGGTATTTTTAGAATAATTAGATGGTATGTCCAATTTTAATAGATAGTGTATCCAATGTAAATTGAACAAACTGTGTTTTAAAAAAGATTTTAATGTAAATAAATTTTTAAATCCTTTTTATTATAGCTTCCACTGCCCTGATTAAGTTTTATTAAAATGTTTTTCTTCTGTCTTCCCATATATGTGACATATTTGCTTGGATCACATTATCTGTCACACCCTGTATACAGGATAAACTTTTTCGATGAATAATACAGGGATCTCGTAAACTATTGCATTTAAGGAGACGGTTGAATGGGGAAAGTTTTGCAGTTTTATGAGTTTATTCACAACGAAGTTCGCTTTGAAGAAAAAAATTAATAAATTACTAGATAGTGTTAAAAAATAGAAAGGGAAAAACCGCTCACTTTTTTTTTTAGTTTTCGAAATAATCATATCGAGTTTTATATCACTATAACGAATATCTGTTTTATGAGACTGCAGAAAATTAATTTCTATTAAAAAAACTCAAGTTTATGTCATAACTCAAAAATGATCATTGAAATAGTTTAATACGGAATGGATAAAAATAAGGTTTACCTATGTTTTTATACGTGTCCTTAAAGCCCCTGGGGCGAGTAATAAGGGTTGCAAATTGAGGGAATTTTTTTTTATTCCCTTGCGTTTTGAAAACGAAAACTGTTATCGAAATGTGGTAAGTGCAAACTATATTCATTTTTGAAGAGCTTTTTTTTGTAATAATTTAAAAACTACCGTATCGATTTTGGCGGCGTTAAGTAGGTATACATACAATACGTTTAAAAATATTAGTTACGTATTTTTTCCTATTCTCCGCAGACCATCCCCGGCGAAGTTACGGGGGATATTATGTACCCTCTTTCCGCAAGAATAACGTGATAAAACGTGGTAAAATAAGGTATTTACGACATTTAGGGGTGGTTGGGGTTAACTACCCTATTAAAAATTCATTTTTCGCAGATTTTGATGTAATTTAGCACGGTGTTTTCTTTTTGTAAAATACATCAGTAACCTTAAAACTTTAAGGTTATTTCAGTCGCTTCTAAAAAAGGTTTGGTATGAATTCCCTGTTCTGCGATCCATGTTAAATTAAACTCGTCCGTCTAGTATAAATGTGATGGCTACTTGGCAGATTTCATTCAGTTTCAAAGCAACAGACAGAAAAAATGATTCAAATCAATCCACTTAATGTTCTAATCTTGCTACTAAACTTTTTCAATTTTTTGAATATTCCCGATACACCAGTGAATGAAACAGAAGTGAGATTGAAGGAAAGAATACAACAAATTTTAATGGAAAGTATGAAGGATTATAATATGCAAATTGAAGACGAGACTGTGTTAAACTTCGACACATCCACCACAATTAATGACGGTCAGTGTATTATTGAAGACGAGGAATCAAGCGAAAATTTAGCAGAAGATTATTGTGTATTGAAGGATAACATCGATTACGATTATAAATTGGCGGCAGTAAATTACTGGAGAAGTGGCAAAAAAGGATATTTGAATTTAGAAACAGTGAAACATAAATACCGAAAAGTATCATCAAGGAAACAATTATATAGATG
>JAWQRJ010000196.1:0-24916 GCA_033557515.1 Diorygopyx duplodentatus
GATTATACTTTTTTTTATCAGTTTGGTCGAATTTATTGTTTTTTTCGCGTTTTTTACTGCTTTTCTTGAATTTGGTTCAAGAAAACATTTTGTGAAATTGTAAAAATCTTTTGAAACTTTCCAGCTTTACAAAATTCGTCAATTTTTGTTCATTTTCTTAAACTTCTTGGTTTTACATTTTCAGATTTTGTGACGTTTCTCGAATGTCTGTCCCATTTTGCTGTTTTTCCCGATTTGGCAGATTTTGTTAAGTTTTCATTTTGTTGAATTTGTCGATTTTACGGTTTCTTCCGTACTGTCGAATTTCTTGGTCTTTCGTCGATTTTTTCATCAATTTTATTAGCAATATTTGCCCAAAGTCGCACCGTTTAGAGCAGGTCGGGGGTTCAAGTGAGAGAAAGTCGTGTGAGTGAGCCGCAGCAGTTGATTTAAGGCCAGCAATTGCATTTAAAACTTGTCAATTTGGACATCAAAGGGAGAAAAATTTAATTGTGTTACATAACAATTTTAACAAAGGCTGACGTCGCTTTGCTATTTCTGAATTCCTGAAACCTATTGGGAAAAGCTTCCCTAATATTCAAGATTGTTGTTTTGACATAGCAAATATCAATATCAGAATTATTTTTTTGGTGATGTTTCCTCAGGCTCGAAAAGTGAATCAAAGTTTCTCTTTCAAAATCTTGAGCAAAAATGGATAATTTGTTTTCGAATGAAAAAACTTCTTCCTTTTCCTTTCCCCTGTAGTTTACGATTAAGCTGATTTAGATGAAACGTAACGTCTACCATGAAATAAAACGTTTCCTCTTGGTAACCAACTTGTTATGCAGCAGAAGATCTGCGTACTCGTACGTAAAATTCTTTAAATTGACGATGATTAAGAGTTTTAGCTATAATGGAGTTAATATTCTTAATCACCAATTCTATAACTTTGCAAGTTTCTTTTGGAAATGTCTGCACACGAAGCGCTTCTCGATGAATGATCCAATGGTAAGCAAGTATCTCGTGATTATTTTTTTCTTTAAAAATAGCAACAAACCCTTTTCTTACGCCGTTTATACGGTTCGCCCCGTCTGTTGAAATTGACACAATTTTATCTAGTGGAATATGATGTTCTTCCATGCATTCAGTTACAGCATTTGCAATATTCTCTCCACATGTTCGACCTTTGAGTGGCAATAATCCTAAAAGTTCTTCTTTAGGACCTGCAGAGCAAATAAATCGTACAAAAAGTGAAACTCATCATTGAAGACTCATCAATTGCTATTGATAAATCTGAAACCGATTTAAGATCTTTGACTTGCTGGTTGGTTATATCAGAAGACACAGTAGGCACTGGGTTTATTAACGACGTGCTGGAAAGTTGGCATGTATCGTCAGAGCAGTATGACGCAAACTTCTCCGGACTGTTTTCTAAAATTATTATTAACTCTGTACTGTTATTGACTCCAAAGCTATTTGCGATAACAAATAAACAATCCGGTTCCTCTGTGTCGGGCGCCAGATTTTATACGAGTATACTCTCGCGGTCCGTGGCGCGAAGCAACTCTCGTCCGTGTCGGGGCCCGACTGGCCCCGCTCTGAGTTAAATAATCGTTTGAACCTTTCGCATGAACTAGAACGCGCGCAGAACGCTGCGACGCTCCGATAGAGGACGCTCTTATTTTCTCAATTGAACAATCACCGAAGACCGATATAAAAGATTTACGCTTCACTATTGCCGGCAGTTCAGTTCAGTTGGAACCAGCGCTCCAGTCGAAACGTATACCAGTGAAACCAGTAGCTGAACCAGTAGTTAATTCAGTAGTGATCAGTAGCAGTGAAAGTTAATTTGTGTGATCTGACACTCTGGTCCTATCCTACCTCTAGCGTGCGTTAGTGTATCTGCCTCGCACGCTAGTCCGGTCTCTCTGCATCTAGCTGTATTGTGTTTTTGCCGTACAGTCTAGATCATGTTCCGATTTATTTCCGTCCGTTCATTTGTCTTCACCGGAATTACCTGTCCCGTTCTTGCAGTATTTTCCAAGACCGATCGCACGAACCAGAACCGTTATACTGAAACCTGGTGCGTTATACTGAGCGGCAGGTTTCAGTCGCGCCTGTCACGTCGACGGGAGTGTACCGTACTAGCTAGTGCTCTTTTACTTAATATTTCTAAGATCTACGTAAAACGGAGATCTTAGAAATGCCTGCTTTCAAATGTTATGGGCATTAAATGTTGATTGCGCAACAGGAACATAAATCTATTCTTATAAAAGGAAAATTAAAAAAATATTCTAAAATAAAATAAATTCTTAAAATCCCATTTGAACATAAAACAGAATACTAAATTGAAAAAATTACAATTGCGGCTCAAATAGGCCGCCCTGAGATGCCAAGCAGTAACCTAATCCCTCATGGAAATTCCTTGTAACATTAGAAAGCATTTCAGGTGTGACAAGGTTAGCTGTTTCTATTGTTTTAGCTCTCAGGGCATCCAGATTTCCTGCTCGCTCGTGGCCATAAACGGCCTGTTTCGAGAACCGCCAAAAAAAAGAGTCGTTTGCGGACAAATCTGGAGATCTCGCTGGCCATTTAATATATATATATCCCCTGCCCCACTCATAGTACGACGAGGGAATGAATTCTTGCTGATGAAACCAAACACCTTGCTGGTCTATTCCGGGAATCTCATGGATAACCGGAACTATTTGTGTTTCTAGAAAATCTAGATATTTCCGGGCATTTAAAGTCCCATCAATAAAAGGAGGGCCTATTAATTGGTCACCAAGAAAGCGTCCAGTCCGAACGTTCAATTTTTGCCGATATTAAGTACGAACAGGAAACCTTTTATGCAAATTTTCCCGAGACCAATATCGAACTACGTTAGAATTGGGGTTTGTCGTGCAGCGAAAAAGTCGATTCATCGGCGAAAACAATATTTTCAATAAAGTTTTCATTCTCATTTGCCTTTTCTATTACTCGCTCGCAAAACTCCGTCCTCCGAATATTATCCTCGGGAAAAATCTGTTGACTTTTACCGATTTTATAGCTCTCGTGGCCGTGCTTGTGCAAAATGCTCCGTATAGTTTTACTGTCCACTCCCAATTCCCCGATAACACGTAACGACGATTTTGTGTTGTCTGCTTCCACAGCAGCACAAATCATTTCGTCCCGTCTTACTTTCTCTTCGACTTTTCCAGGTGAGCACTCTCTTAAGTGGCATTTGGTACACTCCTTTAGACAATAGCTTTTCTCAAACTTCTGAATAAATCTGGTAGTAGTTTGTCTAGCGGGAGCGGGCCTTCGTGGCAATCGCTTGCAGACCTGCCACCGTAATAGCACTTGAAAAGTTGCAATTTTTCTTCAGCGGTGTACACACCCATTTCTTTTAATTATGTTCTCTAGAAATAGATCTGCCCTCTGTGTTAATCAACTCATTAATAATGCCGTAATGCCGTCCGCCCGTTACGCTAGGATAGGGGAGAGAAGCCTGCCTTGTGTGGCGTACTTGCCGGCATGGCACGAGAAAATTTCCTCTCACTGTATATATATTACGCACTACTACGCTCAACGTCAATATCAACCGAGGGAACAGGTGGTAATGCGTGAGCATATTTTGCGCGCGCATTATTGAGTGCTCCATTATTGGTCCATAATGGATTACTAAACAATGCGGTCGCTAGTGGTCCATAACTGGAGGTCTAGTAATCACGAAACATCGCGACTGTGCTTATTCAAGCGCAATGTAATCGATCAATGACGATGACACAATGTTGGCCCACCCCGCATACATTGAATAGAATAAATGTTGCGAAACAGTTGCTTCTTTTTTTCATGGCGGTTCTCTGCGCACTTGTTTCAGCTCTACCGACTTGGCGTCAGAGCGTAGAGATTTACGCGTTTAAGCCGGACTGGAATTCGGGCATGAGGCTAGTTGTTAGTAATCTCAATGAAACATATTGTGTCTTTGGCGACAGGATTTTCCAAAAAGCGTGTGGCTGGAACGCCACACGATTTCCCTTTGAGTCGCATCAACTGCGCATGGTGATAATAATCGATGTGGAGGGCGATCCGATCGGTCGGTGCCGTATTATCGCTGGTACTTCGTTGCAAGCAATAATTGTACTTTTACAGAATTAGCGGTAGGCGACATCAACGACACGGATGCTAAAGCAAATTGTTATTTCTACGAGCTCGCTCTCCCTCAACGTAAAAAGCTCGTCAGTTATTGGATGTTCGAGGAAATGAACGATCTTGAACATTTTGATAGCGGTTCGCCGAAGTGGTGGCATGTGAGTATACGGCTTTAAACTTTTGAACAGTGGGGTGCTGGATAAAGTTGATGTATCGCATTTTTACCCCATTCCGCCGCTTAACCGCTAATTTTGCTTCATTTCAGTTCAAACAGCATCTTGGAGGAGATAATCTTGAAAAGAGATTGAAATTTGCCAAAAAAGTGTACTATAACGGCACCAAAGGGATCAGTGAACACGTATATTACGGCCCACTGAGAGAGAAAATGGACAAACCGAACGAACGCTATTCTAGAATTTCCAATCATCTCTACTCTATAATGTATGTTCTGTGCTGCACAAAAGGATCGGAACCGGACGAGGCGACTTTACCAGATGTCTTCGACTTTTTTCAGGACGTACTATCTGATCTAATATACATAGTAAGTAAAAGTACAAAATAGTCATTGAAATTAGATGTAGCGATGTGATTCGTAAGATACTTATCGGAATAATAACTGTTTCGGCAATCAAAAAAAAACGAAGCTTGCCGTTATCAGTGACCGATAAACTTCGAGAGGTGCTTTAATCACCGGCGTGTCCATCAGAGGTGCACTTTAATTACATCTCAGCTTGGTTTTGTCCACCAAGTGGGTGAATAAAGCAACTCTCGGACGCCCTGTGCCAAAATCGATGTGCCCTCATGTACGCTTATCGTAGGCGGAAGATATATACAAGAATTGGAGGTACAGGGACTACCAGACTCTCTACGTAATAGAAGACTTCACAACCAGGTTGAGCGCAATACTAATTCTGATGGACCTGAAGGGCAACGCGATACCTACTGACCTTATTATACTGCGGAGAAGCGAATTGGTTAATCATCTCACGGCAATTTTGAAAAAAGCTCTCAGCTTCGCCGATTACCCGACGGCCCACGCAAGATTCCTGAACGCATCTTTTTAGTAAGTAACCCTATTGAAACGATCGCACTGCACTCCCCGGATCGCGAAAGGGGGGCCCTGTTTGAAACGGCAAGGTTTAGCTTCTTTCGAAACGAATTATCAAGATCGTCCATCCACAATAATCCTTCAAATCAACCGTATCGGAGAGGGTAGATGATTGTGGAGTTCTTTTCGCGAACGTCTTGTGCCATTTCAGCACCCTGAGGTACTGCATACACACTAACTTGGGACAGAAGAAGACGATAGAGAGTACAACGTTCGCATCGACGTCGTCCACCAGGGGCCCAGTCGACTTTCACCAGTTCATCGCGGAGGACTATCCCGATTACGGAGTGGGAGAGGTGGTAGACCTGTCGACGCACGTCCAGGTAAATAAAAACGAAATCGAAATACAAATAAATACAAATTATTTATTGCAATCCACATAAATTTATTTACAATAACCAAAATATAAACAATAGGTTTTCCTCTCGGTCTCGGGAGCCACATTTTATACGAGTTTACTCTCGCGGCCCGTCCTCCCGATTCCGGGACGTTCCGGGCGGCTACAGTGCAGGTACGAAACTCCAGGGGTTGGTAAATGTTGCGTCCTTAATTAACATCATAGCGGGGAGCGCTGTAAAGGAGTGCGTTCTGGATAGGCTGTTAAAGGAAGTAAAGAGTTCAAGTGTATTTACAATTTCGGTTCCGTTTGGAGAAACAGACCAGTTTATAACAAGTTGGCATATGAATTTAACAGCAATTTGCACAGATCTTTAAGCACTGCTTCTAGGTGCCACTCGGTTCATTTTGTTTTGTCCTACGTAATTTCGTTAATTAACGATTTTCCAGTTTGCACCACAGTAACCCACCCCCTACGTTAACGTAAAGAATTTGGTACACGTCGATGTTTCTCTAATCCCTTAGACACTTTAGAAAAATTTCCAAGACGATCCACTGTGGTTCTGCCGCAGGCCATCGCCCTTAAAAGTCGATATTCAAATTATAATGTGCCACTGCACCAGAGTAACTACCAATAGCCATACTCCATTATGGTATAAAAACTACCTAACGAATTCATTTCACATTTAACTTCGGAAGTGGGCGCCTTGCGCGATGTCGAAAATATTGACACCAACAACTTGCAAAATCCTATTGCTTACATTTGCAAGAAGTTACGGCGGAGTGTTGGAAGAAGTGTGCCCGCTCTAAGACAAAGCTTGTCAATGAATACGCTGACCGGTTGAATGTCACGGAAGTGTGCGGCCTTTCGCGAGCTCCGGTGCACACAGAAGATGTCAATGCGCTAATAACTTTCTGCCCACCCGGTTTTCAACATGTTCCACAGTTTTGCCAAAAACAATATTATTCATGACTTTAAAATGTTCCTTTCCTTTCGAGAATACCGCTTATCTTAGTTTCAGTGGCGCGGGGAAATCGACGGCGCCCGAAGCGTTGGTCGGACTGCACCTGTTGCAATGCGCGAATAACTTTATATCTACCCGCTTGTCAACATGTTCCATAGTTTTGCCGGAAACAATATTATTCGTGACTTTAGAATTATTTTACAAAATCGTGCTGCGCGATTTGCCGGCGAAAAAAATCGGCCCGACGTATTGATTAGTTTCTAACGTAGGATGGGCTCCCGCAAGTGCGTAGCAGAACATCGGGACCGGGGTTCACAAGAGACTTTTAATGCTTTAACAATTCCATTGTCCAACGCTCTAGACCGCAGACGAAAGGAATAGCGTGCAGTGGATGCGTCACTATCTCTTGTTTGCAGACTAAATATTCGACCATGAAGTTGGTAAACAGTTCCTTGAATTGGATGAACGCAATGACCAGGCTGATTACCATCGGCGAGGAGAGGGCACCGAAACCACTGAGACTGTTCCTCGAAAAACTGTTCGTCTTCGATTATCTGGCTCTCGACATGGGCGTGGCAGTAGCAACGCTGGACGTTACCTCAATTAAAATGGCGGTGCCGCGAGATTTCGGGAAACGCGATTTTGTGAAAGGAGTGGTAAGGTGTATTAATTTGCGAGTGGCCATACATATATTCATAAACCGTTCCCAAGGCTGGACTCGTGCTTGCGAACGAGTTGGCTACGGTAGTTTCCGTAGCCAACTTGTACTCAATGACGACTGTAACCCTTGAGAACGGTTTGTGAATCGTCGAGCCCCGGACTTCGACCCGCGACCACTTCGTCCGTACCGAAGCGCCGTTGCCAACCGAGCTATCGAGAAAGGCCACGATTTTCGAAGCGAAATTTCCACATTGACAATTTTACAGATTGTGATTTTACGGAGGCCGGTCTTCTTCTACCTGGGCCTGGATCAATTGATTCCGTTCGACTTTATACTGTTGCAAGCACTGCGGCAAAAAGATCGTATATATAAGTCGGTGGACATAACTGAATTCAACGAGCCGGTTTCCGTCAAAACGAAGCTCCCGACGAACGAATCGTTGATAATAAAAGACCACACGATAAACTTGCCCGACGACTGGAAGCAGTGGACTGACGAAGAACTGAACAGAAAAATGTTCGTGCTGCGACTGGAGGTGTCGAAGGGTTCCACTATTTCGGTCATGATAAAGAACCTGCGGGGATTTCCTCGCGATATAGGGGACGACAGCGCAATCCTGGTAAGACGCTGCACGTTCTATCGAGTGCAATTTAACGATCATTTATCGTAGGCATCGCTGATGGATACTCACCATCCGAACTATCCGGAGTATTACACCGAAGACCACGCGAGGAGGCTTTTCAGGTTTACGAACCAAGGACCTGAAGTACAGTTCTATCGCCACGAGGAAAGCGACCGGTATATGTTCCTGGGCATAATCCCTCTTCGCCCTGGTCCGGCCGTGGAGGTGAGTGTGGAAGGAACGTTTTGTTTCCGTTTTGTTTGAGAGCTTCCTACTGCTCAAAGCTTCTTGCGATCACAGTGAAGCCAACAGTGAGCTCAACGTTACGTTCAGACCTGAACTCAGTCGAGCACGTTTGCGTATCTCGTGATTATTCTTAAGCAATTTTAGAACTGTTAATCCAAAATTGCTTTTTTTGACATTTGTTCCATACAACGCCTCTATAACACTTAGACGCAGAAAAATGAGAACTCTTCCCAACAAATGCAAATGCAGAGCGGAGGCGCCACCGGATCAGGACCCACATTCTCCTTGGGCATCGCACTTTACCAGTGTCCCCAGCTAGTAAATGAACGCCTGGAGATTGTTAATTGCACGGTAAGGAACTTTTTTTGTTGGCGGTAAAACTGCAAGGTTTCGAGGGCAGTGTTAAAACCCCAGGTCCCAGGTTGCTCATAACCGTCCGCAAACACTGCAGGTCTCTATAATACTTTGTACGAGTACATCGCCTCTTTTTTCTAGTTAAACCTTCCTCCGTTGTTCTTCTAGGGGTAAAATAACTTTCAGCACTTGACGTTTTGGAATGTAGTTCTTGTTGCATCTCTGGCAGTACCGCGAAGGTTTCGTTGTTGTGTAAAGAAAAGCCAGATGTCGTCGAGAAGTCAAGTGCAACGCGCGAAGAAACATGAAACCAAGATGTGAAAGTCGGGGGCTTTTTGTGTCGTATGTTGTACAAGCGCTCCGCTTAGTTCGTTGAGAACTAAGAACTGCACACTTGGCGCGTGCACTCAAGGTCACACCAACGACAGCAATAAAGTCTCCGATGAAGTGCTAAAACTGCACAGATTAAAATTAACGACTGCGTGAGGAAAACTTAACGATTGATACTGACGTAAGCCTAGAGGCCCACGTAAGCCTCTAGACCTTCGTCAGTATTAACCTTAAATGCCTCTACTCAAGCGTTATTCGATATCCCAACCGCGCAACTGCTGACCCTTGCGACTATGAGCAACTTGCCGCTAAGTTGGACACAAGTTGCCAACTTCACAATGGTGCTTTGTTGCCCGACCAGAATAAGCGTTTTCCCTAGTACCTGATGAATATCATTTATCAACAAGTTCACTTCTTTATCTAATATTCTTTCGTCCTTTTCAAAGGGTGTGATGGGTTAATTTTGTCAATCAGGTCGGTTTTGAACCTTACTCAATCTGCGTATTTGTTTACTGGTGCTGAATTTGCTTCTTTCTTAATGGTACATTCACTATACGTTTGTGGTATGGGAGAGTGGCGTGAGCTCATATCCCATCCTTCTTCCGCGTTTCACGTTTATTTGGTGAGTTCTTCTCTATTGGTGTAACACTGATCCTGATCCTGTTGGTTCAGACGTTCCAATTCCGTTCTTCGAGAACTAAGAACTGCACACAAGGTTTCACCAACGACAACAATGTCTCCGATGAAGTGCTAAAACTGCACAGATTAAAATTACCGACTGCTCGAGGAAAACACGATTAACATTGACGTAAGCCTGGAGGCTCGCGTAAGCCCCTAGGCTTACGTCAGTATTAACCTTAAATGCCTCTAGTCGAGCGTTTTTCGATATCGCAACCGCGCAACTGCTGACCCTTGGGTCTTATGAGCAACTTGCCGCCCAGATGGACACAAGCTGCCAACTTCACAATGGTGCTTTGTTGCCCTCCGCAGCTGCCCGACCACGTAGAGAAGCTGGACACGATCGAGTGCAGGTGTAGCACGACGTTCATCCTGTTGCCCGACATCGAGAACGTCGATCAGGTCAGAATGAACACGACGCGGATCTCGGACTTCTCGATGGAGTTCGGCTTCACATACTACGCGTTGCTTGTCACGTTAATGGTGTTCGCGCTCTACTGCATTTTGCTGGCGATGGCTGCGGGGAGGGCCAGGCCCGTGGTAAGTATTGCGACCGACGTGTCCACACGTCGGTCGGCCCTCGAGTTGCTTTTATCGCGTCGCCACATTAAAAATCTCCCCAAGATCAACCTGTGCTACGGCGGGGACAACGACAAAGGCGACAGGTACGGCTACCTCCTCGGCGTGAAAACTGCGGACTTTCCCGGGTCTGGAACAACGTCGAATGTGGTGGTGAAGTTGCGTGGGCGGAAAGCCACTACTCAGGTAAAGAAGCTCGAACAACGTAGCATCGCATCTTCAGCTTTCTCTACCCCTACGCATACTTACTTACATCTACTACCTGCGCTCCTTTCCTGTTGGCTCTCTTTTAGAGTATGTGCACCTTTGTGGCGCGGGCGTACTATTGGATGTAACTGCAAGGGACTACAATAATAAGGTGGGATTATCATCCCATCTTAGTATTGGCTAGTTATCTGCTCAAACTAAATCACAAAGAGCGTCAAACAGCCGCATTCATAAACGTATTCGCAACGCTAGTCTCCTGCTTGAGCACGAGTTGACGACGCCAATTTCTATAGTGAACCCGTTCTCAGGCGCGAGTCTAGCCTTGAGAACGGTTTATGAATACAGGCTCAAGTTTTGCCGGAGAAAATGGAAGCCATCTCTTTAATCATTGCACGTGCAGTAAATAAAAAGTATTCCCATCGCCCGTGCAGGCTTACGTGCTGAACTATCCAGATCCCGACCTGCGCCTGCTGCAGAAGTCCGGCGACGACTATTTCGTTCTCTCCACGGCCGTCTATCTGGGCGAACTGCGGTACATCGAAATATGGACGGACGTGATCGGTTTCGACCCGTCTTGGTGAGCGAAGGTAAAAACACCCGCGGCGCCCGCGCTTACCCGGCGAGCCTTTCGGTTGCAGGGAGTGCGAGAACATTCGCGTTTACGACCTAAGGCGCGAGAAAAAGTGGTTCTTCGACGTGCAGCACCATTTCGCTCTGAGGAACGGCATGGTGTGCTACCGCAAGGTCCAGCCGTCGAAGGCGCAGGACGGCAGCCGCGCGGTACACAGCAAAGCGCGCTATTTCGGTTGGCACTTTGGGGCGCTTCACACCTTTAATTGTTTCGATCGGTAAGTGAAACACTTCTCCACCCCTTTCATTTCGATTGTCGCGACGTTGTCGCAAAATATTTTCGAGGATTTAAAATTCGGTTTTGCGACAAGAGCCTCCTCCACGCCAGGTTTTCTATAACGCCTATCCCAATGTGTTAATAATCTAATATCTACTCGATCCTCTACGTTCTCCATTGTCTTCCGGAATACGATGTTATTCATAGCCATATATACTGGTTGATCAAATTGCAAGCTCCGATGAAGTTTTGAAAATTTCAATCCGTTTCTTAAGCATTGTTTCAGGTTTTGATAATGACTCATGTACTTTGTCTAGTTTTGTAAGGTAACCAATAATTTAGGATGTTTCGAACCCGGTGGAATTGTTTTCTCAGGGCAAATCATTATGCGCATCACGTAAACATTCGGGATATTCCAAATCAACTTGTAAGCCGTAACACGTAATTTTCGAATAATTGAGAGTTGCGATCTTTAATGCACCAATTTCATCCTTCGACGACCATTTAAATCCTCCTGTTGGTAGTTTACATCTCATCCACGACATGCCCATATAGATTCGTGGCGTCCAAATACAGAATACATGACGAGTTAAAAATTTATTGCTCGCCACAGATATCGTTTTCGTACACATGCTTTTCGTACACAAGACCGCCGCGAATACCCTTCTTGAAAAAACGTAACATATCTATATCGGTTAATAATTTTCACGATTTCACATCAGTCATTCGTAATACCGAATCCCAACCAAAATCTGGGGCAGTAACGTAATGACGTACGGATCTAATTTGTAGTGTTCCATAGAAATTGTTCGAAAATTTTCAAATACGTCTGCTAAAAGAAACACATCAGACGTTCAATATATGTCAGCATGCTGAGCCCAATGTTTGACAATTGAAAACTCGCCACACTCTCTGAGTTGTAGCATAATTTTCGTCAGAAACATGTTGATCGGTTAAGGCGTCATAAAAATTTAGGGAAATTTACTTTTTCCAAACTATCCATAAATGAATACGGGAATACACCTTTCTGATGTAAAAGAGAGAATTGTAAGCGTCTTGATATTTTTTCCGAATTTTCTATCCCAGTGCAGGCTAGAGAAGGACGCACAAATTATTAGGATGGTATGCTTACTCTTCGGCTGCTTTTCGGTCACAAAACCACGGGACACGACTTTCTTCACTTTACTACTGGAGCTGATACTGCTGGTATTGGTAGTGCTGGTGGAACTGACCATCGAGTAAACGAATAAACGGTAACGCTTGGTGTGAGTAAAGCGGTGCACCATCTAAGGCGGAGGGGCTCTGATCGTCACCCAAAAACTATTCCAATTTCTCGGGCGAACAGCTCGTAAACCTGAAGAAATCTACGAACCGAATTTTCCAAAATACTTTTATTAGTTTCCCTTTACAGTCCACCGTATCATCCACGTGTACTTTCTCCGAAAATGTTACATGTTTTTTATCTTATTCTGACCTATTACGTATACATGTTCTTCCTTTAATGCAATATTTTTTATTAACATATGACTGTCGTAATTCGTAAGGGTCCGACACCGGAATGAATTTTGGTATTCAATGGAATCATTGGCTTATTTTTACTCAAATCATCTATATAAATATTCTTAACATAATTCTCTAATTTGTTAGTAAATTCGTTTCATACACATTCGTGGAGACATTATTCTGTTCATCGAATTTGGGGATATCTTGCACGCTTACTGCGAACTTTACCTTCGTGTAATCCAAACATGTTGTGGAAAAATGGGGGTACGAGGATGCTCTTTGCGGTAGACCTGTAGTTTGATATATGGCTTAATGTAAGAGCAATTAAAGGAAAACAGCAATTATCGAAGTTTCGAACATTAATAACTGCCTTTTTTGATATTGGCAGGTCAATATAGCTGAGGCTCTCGTAGGATTGTGTTTATTACAATTGACTTTCGTGAATAAAATTTGCACGAGGACCCAACCTAAAACATTTAAAGTACAATAAAAAATTTAATTTTAAAACACCTCTGCCGGAAGTACACTTACCGGAGTCACGTTCTAGGAATTTTCGTTTTTATTTCATTAATAAAGTCTTCGTATGCATTATACAAATCCATCGCCATTGTTAACACTTTATTTTTCGCATTGAAAGATTTCATTTCCGCATTGTCATTAGAGTTTTGAAAATAGTGTGCAAAAGTGTCAGTTCGTGTGCGTGTAGATTGTGTTTTGAACTAAATTCATTATTTTCTGCCTTATTCTTCGTCCGCATTCTTCAATGTCCACGAAATGTCCAGTTATCTATACGATAACTCACAAGTTTCTCCCAAAGATTGCCAAAGATGTTGGCAATCTTTTCTGGGAATTGCAGGAACGTCATTAAGTAAGTGTATGTACTTGTTAATTTTATTTTAAATGTTTTTAGGTTGGGATCAGTTTTGCATCGTTCAACGTTCCAACGTCGTACAGTCCACATATTAATTATATAAAAAATCCGAGTATGTGTGAGCTTACTCATTAATTATTATTAATGTATTATACAGGGTGGGGAAGGGAAGTATCCCTAACTTTGAAGGTTAATTTTAGGAAAGCAAGAAATGATTGAATGAAATTATACAGGGTGGTTCAAAAGGTCATGTCCAAGCGGCACGTGTGGGCGTGTCAGGTCATTAGGAGCAAGAATTACATAGGAACTGGCGGTCGGAAACGCTAGTATAACCCGCTAGAGGGCGATAGGTCTGATAGGTCCATACGTCTTGCCTGTACGCCTGGACGGGGCTTCGTACGCCATTTTTTTGTAAGATGTGTTGCCTACGTTATTATCGGATGTTCCAGCAGCGGCACGTCTCAACATGTGGTTCCAGCATGTTCTGTACACCAGAGACTGAAGATATCCCCAGCGGTAGAAATCCAGGGGGTTTAGGTCAAGGGATCGCGGTGGCCATGGTACAGGGCCGCCTCTGCCAATCCAGCGACGTGGGTACCTTAAGTCCAGGAAGTGCCGTGCATTCCTGCGGAAATGTACTGGAGCCTCATCGCGCTGGAACCCACATGTTGAGACGTGCCGCTGCTGGAACATCCGCCAACAACGTAACCAACACATCTTCCAAAAAAATGGCGTACGAAACCCCGTCTAGGCATTCAGGCAGGACGTATGGACCTATCAGACCTATCGCCCTCTAGCGGGTTACACTCGCGTTTCCGACCCCCAGTTCCTATGTAATTCTTGCTCCTCATTACCTGACACACCCACACGTGCCGTTTGGACATGACCTTTTGAACCACCCTGTATATATTATATATACATTATTTCTCATCAGAACAGAAAAAGTAGTAATATATGCGGCATAAATTATGTGTCTAACAAAAAATTTCAGAAGAACTCAGATGCTTCGAAAGGAAAGTAATAAGAACATTATATGGCTCACACAAGATAAGCAAAGAAGGGCATAAAAGACTGATAATCGAAAAGATTAAAGTGAGAAGAAGTAGAAGGTACAAAGCAATTATAAAAAGGTAAATTACTGGGTCGAAGCCCTGTGGAAACCGGAGTAAAGTAGGGTCACACCGAACTTAAGGTGTGACAACCAAGTCATAGATGACATAAAGAGACTAAGAACAGATGAAGAAAGACAACAAATGCTGGACAGAAGAAACTGGAAGAAAATTGTGGAAAAGCCAGGTCCCTCAGAGACCTATGTAAAGTATTCTGTATACTTTATACAGGCGCAAACTGTTCTGTGCAAAGTGCGGTCCTATCCAGTTTAATATTGGTACCGAGGTAGAAAGTCACCCCAGTCAACAAACCTTGCCAAAAGTTTGATTCAATGCACTCTAAATAGCCAATTTATTGGTTTTATTATGGAGCTGTTGATGAATACTCCCACTTTGTCAGACATAAAACTATCAAACATAAAATGATCCTACAGCAGGGTGAGTCAAACAAATTCAAAACAATAATCCTTTAGTTATAATAAAATATTGAATGAAGGTCTTCCAAACTTTGCTACGGGAAGAATATTGTAATTTCCGATCATATGAAGATTTGATTAAATTAAAACATTTGCGTTGTTTTATTTTTTACCTTTCCTGTTCTCTTCCACCACCCTCTAACCTGCAACTAAACCGGCTTGCTTCTGCTATAAAACTCAACTTTAATAGAGATTTCCATCAACTACTCACGCGTGCATGTCATCAACTTATAAGATTGAAACTTTTAATCTAGTTTCGTGAAAATGAAATGGTAACTCGCTCAAGCAACACGTTCCAATCTTAAATCGACGTGCACGGCCATAAATCAAGATACGCGCACTCGATGTAACGTGCACGAGAGGGCATCAGTCATCCGGGTAAAAGACTTTCCGCTTTTTTGATAACTGCGCCATTGAACGATGGCGGCGCGTCGATCGCCCAAGGCCCAGCGATAAGCGCACTCCGATAGATTCGCATCCAGCTTCATTCGGCGCGCAAAGTGTCTCCTCAAATTCAATAATATCCAGTCTAGACTTCGCGTGTCCCATCGGCGATTCAATCGATGAAATGCAATTTGAATGATTGAAGAGTATGCGTCAATTTCGAACGTTTGGCGTATATTGTTCGTTAAATTGAGAAGTTTTAGAACATGAATGTCCATGGATAGGTAAATGATAATGGATGAATAAGTTTAAATAAGTAGGTACAAACTGTCGACCTCTCTGAACTTCATATGACACAACGTCGAGTTTGCTGCCACTGACTATTTTAGAATATTTAGGGTCTGGTTTAATGGTTTAGACAGTGTAAGCTAAGAGACGCCTTTTGTAAAAACTGTAGAAAAATTTTGGAAATAGTTCTCGAAACTAACTCGATGATATATCTATAGTCAATATTCCGATCCCCACTGTGTTGTTTAGTATAAGGTATACTAGTACCCTAATATTACATAATACCTACATGCGTAAGCTAATAAGCCATGACACTGACAGCTACAAATAGGAAATAAGGAAAGGTAGTGAAGGATAGCAAGTTATGTGATCGAATTTTCACAGTTGATGTACGTATCTGATACAAGTATTCTGAATTACCTGTAATTCATTTTGTAAAGTAGTAACTAATTCAATCATTGAAGTAAGATTAAGGTAGATGGTATCGATCCAGTCGATATAGTGCATCGTGTTGCAAATAATAATAAATAAAAGAATGCAAATATTGCATACAAAAGATCGTGTACTCATCATATTTTAATGCAGAATGCTCAGGGAATCGTAACAAAATAATAATAGCCTACATTTTGACTGGTTAGTTGGTTCAACAATGTTTTGACCAGTTCAAGAGTATTTGCAAATGGTCGATTATGCTTAGTGAGTATTAACAACACCAATTTGAAGGTCATCGGCATATATATATGATACTTACAAGTTAAACTTTGAGTTGGAAAACACCTGTATGACACATATCACGCGCAGTTGTAAGTTCAGTTGAGATTAAGGCTATATGGTACATATTTTTAATTTCATACCCAAGTAACAAACTATAGTTAACACATGTTCAAACTTCATACTATTATTAGGTTAACTAACTAAAAACTGTGCAATGAGATAATTTATGTTTTCATTGACGAATTATTTTTTAAAATATAAATTTTATATAATTTATTGAACTTTTAAAAAACCAGTTCTTGTGCTATGGTACTTACCAAACCTCGACTGTAACACTATTATCATTTAATTAATTAACTATTTAGTTAATTTAATTAACTAAATTCTTCCTGAATTCAATCAGTAACATCAGGAAAAGTAGTCAACCAGATTTAAATAGAGAAAGGTACGGCCAATCGATTGATGTATAAAAGTTGAAAATCTTTGATGAGTTTACGAGAAACGTTCATTTAAAATCAGGTGATTTTCCGCCTTTTTGTACCTTCTTCGTATATCGGCATTTTCGAGGAGTTTCCGTACAATGTTCGAATCCGGCATTTCCATCATCATATAGCGCAAGCGTTAGGCTTTCCAATGGTGTATAGATTGTGTTGATGGCTTAAGAAATGTACTTGTAATTTTGCAACAACTTTTTTATAAATTCTTTAATTGCAGTATATAATAATACTCTAAATTTTACAAATTTGCAGACTGAATTTATCACTTACTAATATGAAAACAATTAATTGTACTTACATTTATTAAATACTAACTTGAACTAACAAATGTTCTTTTCAATGTTTTTCCATTTTCCCTGACTGATCGAACTCCAGATAGACTAGTCGTTTGAATAAATGAGTACCAAACACATGTTTAATATTGATTTTGTTAGAGAAGTGTTCTCTTTTTAAGAGTAGTAAAGTTAACTCTAAAAACACCACAATAGTCAGTACTAGTAAAGTACTAGCAGAAAATTATTAAATGAATATCACAACAAACAAAATTTAATCAACGGCACTGGTGGTATCTGCGCGTCGATCCTGCCTTAAATGAAATATACATCGATATGCCTATTGCAACCATATTGCTTACATTGCAATCCAACGCAACAGTTCAATAACTTGATTTTGAAGTAGTAACCATCAAATGATAATAATCACTATTTCTCAAATGGTGAATTGAAGACTAAGAAAAATTTATAAGAATATTTAATTAAGGTCCATAAGTAGCAAAGTTTTAAAAAAATTAACAAATGAATTATGTAAAATTTTATGTTTTTCAATTGTTTAAAAGTTTCATCCGATGAATAGTGATTTATTTTTATAATTGGTTTTTGCATTTAATATTTAATTTTTTGCATAAATATGTTGTTTGCAATTTCTGAAGATATCAAAGGAAATTAAAATTTATTCAAAACAATGAATTAAAATTTTTCATTCATTAAAAGTAATAAAAATAATTCAAATGCTTCTATTTATTGTAAGTTGCATCAAAATACATGATCTATATGTTATTAATAAGGCTAAATAAATATATTTTTGATAATATAGAGGTTAGTATATAAGCCAACCTTACAGTTGATTTCAACGAAAAGTGTTTCAAAAAACGTACGATGCCATTTAGAAAAAAACTCGATGACGTCACAGCTGTGACGTAGATGACGTTTCTGACATTTTTTTTCATAACCACATTACTAACTTTATTCACGTTAACCTGGGATACACAGGATAGTTTAGAACTTATTTTTGGCAATTTTTTTCGCAAAAAATACATTGGAAACAATGGAACGTTTATTTGAAACTTTTATTTCCTAAAATAAATAGAATTAGGAAAAGTGTTGCTAATAGATGGACATACAGATAGACAGATGTGTGGGAAGATTTATTATGTGGTTTTCAGAATGCATCAAATAACATTCAAGAAGTTTAAAAATTGTTTTATCAGGTTGCCACCGTTTCGGACATCTCATGTCGCATTAAATAAATTCTTGGTATCTGTTAACTGGATTTTTCGGAGGGCATTCAGGAATAATGGAAGGTCTGAAAAAGGATTCGGCTTACATAGGAATTCTAGGTATTTGAAATAAGTTTTTCGTTGATCTGTAATTTCTGTAGAGATTGCAGTTCTTTAGTGAATTCCCTATCTATTAATCCAATAACTGCGAGAGTCCGGTAATCACATACTTAGTTCTCATACCGACTTCTGCGCGGTCCCTCTTGTAATGTCTGAAGTTTTATTCTCCAATTTTTCCACCGGTATTGGCCTCGGTAGGAGTTTCCAATCTACCTGGCGCTGATTAACAGACTTGTACCAAAGGGAGGGAAGAAAACTTAACCTAAAACCCCGGGTGGTTAATAGTTATAAGCAGTTTCGCTATTTGCAGTTATTTTACGTACCTCACAAACCTTTTGTAGTGAAAACCGATTACCAAAGCGTAAGCATTCGGAGTAAGTTTGCCTGGTTATTCAAAAAAAAACGTAACTTGTTTGTAGCATATTTTGACGACTAGTGACAACGGGTACTTCAGAGGACATTGCTACCAACTATGCAAAATTTTTTTTGGAAAAATCGCTATTAAATGTCAATAGTTGCTGTAATTAATTATTTATAATCATTTGAATGAATGTTTATTCTCTAACTGAAAGCTGAATACTGATTTTAATTTGTGATATTTATTTTTTTGACAGTTGGTGCTATTAGGAAACAATTTGAATTTAATTGAATTGTTATAGAGCTTGACGAGACAAGTCCATAACAATTGGTCCCAAGTCTCAAATAACTCGCAAAACTTGGTAAGTAAATAAAATTGTAAGGAAAACATCGAACAGAACTATGGGGAGCTGGCGAGATCTATCGGTGGGGAAGCGAAACAGGCCGTCCGAAGATAACCGCACATAGTGGCATAAACGTGTTTTTGGTGGTTTTTTGGTTTACCCGCGAGAAATCGATTGAGTTAGATGTCGACCTTCAAAAAAATCGCCTTAAGGTATAAAAAAATGAGTTTTTGCTTATTATAGTTAGGTTACTATAATAGGGAGCGTTCCTGTGCTGGTCGAATGTTATTTGAAAGTCGTGTGTGTGATCCACGCCCACCCAGTTTATGATATTGAATTGAATTTGCCTTATGTTATCTTTATGAAATTGAGGGTCTAAAACGTTTAATGCCTTGTGAGCGATATTCTTAATTATATTTCTTTATTGTGCTGTTGGATGGTTTGAGCGGTAGTAAATGTATCCCCAACTGTGTTTTTTTCTGGTACCAGTTAATAGAAAACGTATTATCTATATTTCTAGTTATAATTGTGCCCAGAAATGCAATGGAATTCTTTTGTCTTCCTCCTCCATTGTGAATTTTAATCTATCATCAAAGTTATTGAATGTTTGAAGTAGTTCTGGAATTTTGTTGCTTGGATATATTGTTAGAATATCGTCTACATATGGAGAATAAAATGACGTTTTTTCATTAAGTTTTTCTAAACATTGATCCCCTAAATTGAATTCGCCGAAAAATTAAAGAAAATAAATAAAGTAAATGAAACTATTAAATCATGTCTTTAGACGCCACATTATTATATACAAACATCAATAAACTTAATAATCCCAGCTATTGAAAATAATTGGTCAACAATTAAAATTAATACTAATCTAAACCCTTAATAATTTACAAAGTGTGTAAAAATATGTATTGAGTATACTTATGGTATTTCAAATATCAAAATAAATTCTATCGGCAAATTTATGGTTGTGCAATGAGTAGTCCTTTGTTAGCTTCAATAGCTAATCTCGTAATTGACCATTTAGAGGATCAATGTTAAAAAAAACTTAATAAAAAACCATCATTCCATTTTCGATATGTAGACGATATTTTGTTCAACAAGTTAAAACAGTAAAAGTAGAATTATGTACATATAACTTTAAAGGATAGTTAATTACAGTTGTTACTACAATTTTGCTACAGGCTGTTTAGGATAGCAAAAAAACAAAAGTAATTGCTAACGAAAACCATGTTGAACCTGTAAACAATGACGTAAACAGTATCAAGGATCACTATAATCCCATTGCAAGATTTGAGTAAATTCTGGCAAATCCAGAACGACGTCATTACAAAGACCCTGTCATTATGTTGATGAACGGAAATCCCGATAGCGAAATGTACTTAAAAAGCAAACTCTTGCTTTTCAATAAAATCAAGAACAATTCTACAAACGAGTAATCTACATTGATAAATCAAAAAAAACAACCTCCCTCTGCACATTCCTATTTTCTCTTTAAAATATTGCTCCTATTGAGAGACTAGTAGGTTCTTAGGTATTAAATCCTGTACTTCTTAGAGGTCAAGGGGCTGAGTGGTGTGGGCTGAGTGGATATAATGTTGTATTATCATTTGTGAAGATATACGACTTATTAACGTAATTTACTGCGAAACTGAGAGAAGATTCCCTTAGTGATAATAAAACCGAACAAGCATTATCCAAAAGATTTAGATTCAGGATCTACAAGATTCAATCGCTATATTAGCAGTCTAGAGGACATTAGATTCCTATGTCTAACAATAAGAGTGAGTTATTATCAGTCTAAATTGGTAATGTTGATTACATTGAGTTGTCAGTAATTGATAGGCTAAATAAAGGTCATATTTGCAAGGAGTTTCGTTCCCAAATTGTTTCCTTAAGTGAGAAATCTTGGCTAGCCGATTTCCATTTACTGAACCCCTAATATCTTATATAACAATAATTCCTGTGAAAAGTGCACAAAATGAACTTAAAGCTTTTGCTTCAGATACATGATTCTTTCTAATAAACTTCCAATACTAAGAACTAAACCTTTAGCTAATTTTTAAGGATTCTTAACCAATCGTTGTATAGCACTATGTACCAGGCATACCACACATTTATAGATAAGATGTTGGCGATAAATAATTATAATTGAGAATTCCATCTCGTAAAAAGATAACCATGTAATATAAGCACGTACACTGCGCAACTGCACACAAAACTATGCAAAGATGCAGCAGTACGTCACGCCCTTCCAGGTCACCGGAGGTTGCGGATGGTTCGGAAATTGTTGCAGGCGCCAGCGCGAACTTAAATAAAGTTCCGAAAAGTCGATTAAAAACTTCATCTGGGACGCAACGCGTTGCCGTACATTCGCCTTTTAATTATTAGTTCCAAACTTACATATCTCAAGCTCCGTGAACTTGATTAGTTGCTTGAATTAAATATGAATATATTAAATTAAAAAGGCAGCACAGTTGGGAGACACGATGTACACAAGATGACATCTGCATGACGTAATAGAAAAACTTTGTTTGGTACCAAAAGTTTTGAATTAAGTTTATAAAATATCAGAATTAATTAGTTTTAAAATAACTTTTAAAAAACCTAATCATACGGCGAAGTAAAAAACTTACAATCATAAAATCATACGGTATGTATGTAGTTACTTCTATATAAAACCGACTTATTCCAATACGCCATTACAATAGCAAAAAGTTATACCAGGGACTCTGAGAAGACTAATTACACATTACAGCTAGGGTAGTAATGTAAATACCATTTAACAATTAACTAGTAAATGCCTTTTAAAAATTGGATTTATTTATATAAGTCCAATTTTTAATAAAAAAAAATGACAATATAGGGTATTGATTGAAGTTCATACATATAATAGAATAATAGTTTTGCATATGCTCTAGGACATATGATATGTTGGCGCCTACTGTGATTGAACCAGATACGTGTAAATCACGATGCAGTCTCCGCCAACTGATCAATCACCCATGTGCAACTGGCAATCCTACTTGTAATCGGATTAATAACGAGCGATATAATCTATACTGTGGATGGAGGGTCGTTAATGCACAACGCACGTCCCTTGTAATCACATAATTCCAGGCCACTCCGTACAAACTACCTATACTTCACGATATTCTTTGAGTTCCATTCAACTAATGAATTTGAGCTTTATTTTATGATTTGCTAAATTTACACTAACAAGTTCTTTATATTCACGTGCTATATAATTTGCGTCTTTATTTTATGCATTACTTATACAAAATGATTAGAGTTACGGTAAAACTATTCTCATTATGAGCATCGTTAATAAATTAATTAAAATAATTGCTACAAGCTATATCTTCAATCACCGCAAAGCAAAAGAATGTTTGTTTGGCATGATAATAACTCTTAGATTGGATAACATAGAAATAACTATAACCAAGTATATTTATCCAGCAACATTCTACTGACTACTAATTCAGTTTTGAACAATAAACAAGTCTATTATAACGATATAGTTGATGAAATTGAATGACTTGATATAGTTAAGGTCGAATTGAAAAACATTCTAACGTGTGACAGTTAACTAAAACAAATGGAAAAATGTATTGAAGTTAAAAGAACATTTTGAACATTTGCTTAAGTAATTTAAAAAATCTTGTGCATTTGGTAATAAACGATTATGTTTATTACTAATATTTCAATACCCATAAAATATTTGTGAACGGTCGAAAAGTGCAGTCATTGGCTTACGCTGAGGAGGTTAGAAAGTAAGTAGTAATAACAACGGATGAGAAGGAAATGAAAATAATGATGAGCCGTATGCAGAAATGAAGAAAAAGAGAGAGAAATGGAAGTGGGAAGGTAATGATTTAGAGGAGGCGAAAGAGTTTAATTATCTGGGATACGCAGTAAGAGAATGGACGTGGAAGAGCAACAGGATGCTGGGATAGGTTTGGTGACTTGGAGAGAGAAAATTCGGAAAACCTACGGCACTAAGAAAAATCTTGTTTAACAGCCTGGTAAAAAAACATTCTGTATGGAGCGGAAATATGAGGATGGAAGAAGTAGGGGAGGTATTGGAAGTAGGTGCTTGGTTTCAAAATGCATTCGCCGGAAGATATAGTAATGAAGGAGGTAAAAATCAAAAAGACAAGAGTGTATGGGGGGGAAAATTGCCTTAAAGTTTGAGGTGCAGATGAACGGAAGGTCAAACTATAAAATTCTTCGGGAAGTGCGGAAGGAGATTAAAAGGGAGAAGGTGGAAGATGGACAGGGGGAAAGAAAGAATTATGAAAGTTATGGGTACGCAAGGATGGAAGTGGGCAGGTCGATACGAAAAGGATTCAGAATGTGAAAAGAAATGGTAGAAAGAGACAGAGGCATTCAAAGACAAGAAAGGGAAAATGCAACAAGGCTTACAAGGAGTTGGTGATGGAAAGAATGCCGAAATACTCAGGGAGGTCGTGGAATTGGGCTCAAAAAAATGTTGGCGAAGGCAATGAGCTCTCGGAGGACGAATCGGATTACCAGGAGATAATGGATTTCGTGCCCGCGGGAGAAGGCACGAAATGAATCAGAAAGATGCTATAGAGGAGAAGGCCAAGCCTTCTCCTCCATAGCATTTAACAAGGATATTAAGATTGTGGCATAAAACAAAAATATTCTGTATAAAATAATTATCCAACAAAACTTTTCTTTACTTTATGTTTGTTCCCAATTATAACACATGTAGAAATATACGACGATGCGTCAAAACACTGAGCGCCATCTTCCAGAGAATGGTTTTTTTTCACGTAAAATAAAGCATTATACCTAATACAGTTTTCTTTCGCAAACACTATTTTCTCTACTTTCACTACGATCCACTAGATGGAGACACCTCCAATGTATTTGTTATTGTTATTTGCATAATACGGACGCTTTGTTGTTGTGTTATGTTTTAAAAAACTCGGCCGGTCAAGGACTGAAAAAAGTTTGACACTGACTTTTTCGTCGACGAAAATGTGCTGTATTAAACTTTTCGGAAGGTCTTTCGTGTACTCCGAGCTCCGCTCGGACTTTCAGTGTTCGTTTCAATTTACAAATAATAAAAACTAAGCGCCATCGTGTGGTGAAATACAACACTAACGCTCCCTATTATAGCAACCTAGCTACAATAAGCAAAAACTCATTTTTTTATATCTTAAGACGATTTTTTTGAAGGTCTGCACCTATCTCAATCTATTTGCCAAAAAAACACTTTTATGCCACCATGTGCAGTTATCTTCGGACGGGCTGTTGGCTGCCTCGCTTCTCCACCGATAGATCTCGCCAGCTTCCCATAGTCCTGTTCGATGTTTTCCTTACAATTTTATTTATTTACCAAGTTATGCGAGTTATTTGAGGCTTGAGACGAGTTATTATAGATTTGTCTCGTCAAGCTCAATAAGAATTCAATCAAATTCAAATTGTTTCCTAATAGCACTAAGTTATGCGAGTTATAGCACCAACTGTCAGAAAAATTAATATCACAAATTAAAACCGCAAGGTTGACTGCAACTTGCAACTTAAATAAATAAATGTTAGAGTTAGAGAATAAACATTCATTCAAATGATTATAAATAATTAATTACAGCAACTATTGACGTTTAATAGTGATGTTTACAAAAGCATAGTTGGTAGCAATGACCTCTGAAGGATCCGTTGTCACTAGTTGCCAAAATATGC
>JAWQRJ010000197.1:0-24905 GCA_033557515.1 Diorygopyx duplodentatus
ACTCCGACCTTCGTTCGGACTTTCAGTGTTCGCCTCAGTTAATAATAAAGATTAAATTTCTGGTGCACCGAGCTTTTCTGGGTTTGCTAAGTACTATTAATATTTAATTTAAAATTATTTACTTATCTGTCTTTAAGAGCGTCTTTAAATCTTTAGAATTAACTTTACAGTCAACAGCATTTACCGATTTTCTTTTAGGGCAAGTACAATGAAAGTTAGAATAAATTTTTGTAAAAAAATACGTACACCTGGTACACCGAGCTATCGCTAGGTCTATCGGATACTCCGAGCTCCGCTCGGACTTAGTGTTCGTCTGAGTATACATATATAGTAAGTGTACCCTGATGTACTGCTATATAATTATACCGTACATAAATGATCGCATTTTATTTTATTACTAAAATTAATACAGAGTAAATTAGTACTTACTTAGCAGTATTAGTACTTAATTTAAAATGATTTACCTATCTGCAAATTTCTATGTTTTCTACCATTAACATATTATTTTCATAAACGTATTTTAAAGAGAAGACATCTCGGGAAACTAAACAATGTTTAATGCAAGGAAGAAAATGGATTAGTAAAACTTGATCAGTTTTACATTAATTCACTTGCACTTTTTTCTTTTACCTCTGATGAATATTTGCTTTCTATTATAATAACATTTCTACACTGATTCCTTCCAATAAAATCTTTATTAAAGTGTTTTTAATACTTTCTTGTTGCCAAAATGTATCTTTACTAATCTACAGTGTAGAATAAATACCCAGAAGACTGAGCTTTACTCATCAGGCAATGGCATTACATTTAATTTGTCATAATATCAACGTGTTTTTAATTTGTTAAATAACAAATATGTAAAAGAGTAAACCAAAACGATTGTTTTTTAATAATTATCGACACGAGAAAACATTTCTTGATCAGCAAAAATTCAATCAAACTTTATTTTACCTGCAATTTCTTTCAGGAAATATAGTGAGCACCTGCAATTTTATCATTTTCTTTTCGTATCACAGACACTTATTATTCTTAATATGTTTATTTTAATACAAATAATTCTGTGAGTAATAAGAAGTATTTATTTATGTATTGCTCGTATTATTGTTAAACACCTGGTAGACCGATCTTCACCAATGCTGTCTGTGTTTAATTTAAAATAATTTACTTATCTGTTCTTAACAGCGTCTTTAGATTTCTACAATTAACTTTACAGTTGAAAGAAAATTTGTCGATTTTTTTAGGGTAAGTACAATGAAAGTTTTGGGGAAGTACTTAGCAAACCCAGAAAAGCTCAGTGCACCAGAAATTTAATCTTTATTATTAACTGAGGCGAACACTGAAAGTCCGAACGGAGGTCGGAGTATCCGATAGACCTAACAATAGCTCGGTGTATGAGGTATACGCATATTCATAAATCTCTTTATTTAAAGATGGAGGATTTATAGACATCGACGAGAAAAAATTACTTAACTTCTCAAAAACTTTCCCTGTACGTGCCCTAAAGAAAATCGACAAATGCTTTTAACTTTAAAGTTAAAGTTAATTCTAGAAAATTAAAGATGCTGTTAAGAACAGATAAGCAAATAATTTTAAATTACATATTAATACTACTTCGGTGTAAAAGTTGTAAAACCCAGGGGCACTAGAAACTTAATCTTTATTATTTTTTATAATTAAAATGCAATTATTTACGTACGTACATTGGTAATATATGTAAACTGGGCTGAACACTGAAAGTCCGAGCGGAGCTCGGGGTACCTGATAGACCGAGCGCTAGTTCGGTCTACCTACTAAAAATTAACAGAAAAGAGTAGGTTTATTGCTCTTTATAGCGGGCCATTTTGAGTGCAGTAAAAATTCTTGGAAAATAGATAATAATTATTGCAAACGGCTGATGGCTATTGCAAATGGTCGCCACAATCCGGCAGTTCCGGCAGTAATGGAAGGGCCTTTACAATGAGGTATCACATGATCCGCTGATTGCGTTCACAGCGACATCTAGGAAATTTTACTTTTCGATTTTGCATTAGAAAGTAATACGTTTGAAACCATTTGATACCGTTTTTGTTGCATGTCATTTCCGTCCACGCTGTATATCATTAACATTTTTAGTTGAGCTTTGCTTATATTGAGCATGCGCAGAATTTCCATCGCAAGCTCATTTTGAAATTAATATAAGCTCGCAGGGGCCTTTATGTGATGATAACAATAAGCAAGATAGTTAATATAATTTGGGAAGGATCAGAATTTCTTTGTTGCAATTAAACGTTTATAGCTAGGGTAGATATTAGTTTTTAGACGTAATTTTAAGCACTAATGTAAACAATAATGAATGTACCATTCCTATACAATAAATGTAATGTAAATTCTCAGGTTGCCGAATCATATTATTATTATCCGTTTTATATACGGGCGGTTTTTCTTCCATAGTTTTTTGTTGGACATCAAATATTGGACATCAATTGGAATTGAAAAACTAATCTAAACCCAAAATCGCATACAAATCTCAAACTGATCACGCATTTCTACGTTATATTAAAAAAGAATAATATGCTCGTTGATAAAAATAATTACTTTTCAAAAATTAAGTGTCTTAGAATCTTAGTGCTTACATTTTCGTATAACGTTCGCTAAGGGAATATTATTGAGATCTCTAGTAAAATTCAATTATCTCATTTAATTTACAAGGGACTTCACCATCAGCTTAATTCTTAGAAGTCACAGTTTTTGCGACTCTTGGCTATATATTTTCAATCGCTGGGATTTCATTTAAATATCATCATGTCCACTACATGCGAACTCTCTGTATTACAAATAGACTCTACACACTCTTAGCAATGAATAAATTGTGATTTAGTACGCTTTTCCCATCGCACCAGAAATGCACGAGCTATACTTCACCAGCGACTTAAAGCTGCTCTCCCTTGGCTACTCATAGATCAACCCCCGTACCTTTCCCTTTGCAGTGAGGTAGAAAAATTGGAATCTCGATAAGAAGTCGGAGCTGTCGTGTTTTCTTAATTAAAAACTTCAAGTACTTGCAATGAATGCAATGAAACTATGATTCCATTATAAGAAACAGAAAATTCTTCTGCAGAGGCGAAAATTTTCTAGATTGAACTTATCGGTTTTCTCCCAGAGACTTTAACGTCCGGAAGTATAAAAACCAGAAATCTCTCTAATGAATGGATTTGTTCCAAAGCTATACTTTTTATGACGATTCGATAAAAAGTGGATTTGGGAGAAAAATCGCTTTTACGTTGTGGGAATGGCGGTGTTGCCTTTTGCGGTTATTGGCTTCGGAAACGTGTGAATATTGAGTAGGGTAACCAACCTCTGATATATTGCTTAAAAATAGACGCCTGTAAGTTCAATTTGAACGTATTCATACGTGGTTTGGAAATTGGTCCCAAATGGTGCAAATATACATTTTGCCGAATATGTGCTTCTGGAATTAGATGCAGCTAATGACTATGTATTCTAGTGTGTATATTGGCTAATTGGCAAAGTTAAAATTATTTAATTGTTTGAATTAGAGCCATGTTCGTTAGGTTTATTCAATGATATGCGTAATTTTATGATTACTAATCAGTTGTATAAAATCTTGTTATTCATATGTAAAGAACTTTAGAGCTCATAGTGCTTTCTAGCTGTTCGATTCTATGCCAAGTTCGGTTGTTTAAATACAGCTTCCAGCAGTTTCTAGCTATGACGATATGTGCTTTTTATATGCGGCACAATCAGAGTCAGCTTTTATCATTTTCTAAGATAAATGATATTTACATAGGTTCATTGGATGAAAATGATGTCTGCCTTAAATTTCTTCTTGTGGTACTATTTAAAACGAAAATTGTATTTGCGGGCACAAATAACTCGGTATAAGTATTGCAACCCAGAAACACTTCGGGACTCACTCCACTTAGTTTCCACAAAAGTAAAAAGGAATAATATTTTGGTTGCAACGAGTTTTTTAAATTATTATCTCTGTTCCAGTGCTAGAATGACATTATTCTCGCATGCTTTTTGATGCTAGAATGAGCTTCATTCTTACACGATTTTTGGTAACATTTTGGTAACACTTTATTTACACTTTCTTCCCATCTCTATAGGTTCTGAAGGCTTTGCACTCTTTTAAACCGATGTTGTACACTTTCTACAGAACGTTTTTTTTTGTTTTTCTATTATTCTAATATTCTGCAGCTTTAACCTTGTAATCCATGTCTACAAGACTTCCGCCTTCGTTACTGGTATCATCTTCATTTACAAAATTGATATCTTCCTCGCCCTCTATTTCTGGTTCAACAAAAGTTCTGGTGCCAGAACATTTTTAAATATTTTTATAACATTGGCTGTGTTAACTTTTGACATTTTAAAGGCAAATAATGATTTATGGGGCTTGTAATGATTTGTGGCAAAACGTACTCTACTATAACTGAAGATTGAAAGAGTAAGGAAAAAACAACATATACCTATACACATAATCGTAAAATACTTACGTCGATGTGGTTATTTGTTTGTTATGTTGCGATATGGTATAAACAAGTTTGTATCGCAAAGATAAGGCCATATTTTTTCAAAAACAGGAGACTGATGAAGACCAGGAGGAAACAGGAAACTGTGATAACCACGGGAGTGTTTGGAATTTTGTTTCTATGAAGTTTTGGATATCATTTTTTCACGCCATTGCGTGAAAAAATGTTTTCGTTTCGTTCATTTCGTTTTTGTGTTCATTTCGTTTGTAAAATAATTGCAAAAAATCACTGAAGTTGACAGTTTGACTTTTTTCAATTTTAGCGGTTAAAACATACCACCCATTCAAGAGTATGTATAAAAATTTGCAGCTCGAAGTATTTCTACCAAAACGATTCTTGGCGCTAAAAAGTAGACTACACCCTGAAAACCATTAAAATCATTAAAATCGGCGCCGAGTTTCATTAAAATCTGAATTTCCAGGTTGGCTATGTACCCTTGTGAGAGTAACATTTTATCAAAAATCGTGTAAGAAGGAAGCGTGCGAGAATAATGTCATTCTAGTGCTGAAGCAGAGAAAAGTGAAAAAACTAAAGATCGAAGTGTCCGGGCATTTTGTCAAAGACTATCTTTCCAAATTTAATTATTTCATCCTAAACCCACTGTGTGTGCTTACAATGTACAGTGGGAAATAAATTATTGTACTAGTTCGTAGGATAATCTAAATTGATTGTAGTGCAATGTATAACATTGCACTACGTAATAAATTATATTCTATTGATATGAAATACACTGCAAAGTTACCTGACTTGTTGAGTTAGAGCAGTAATTAGGTTTGATAAGTTAGGAATGGAAACTTTCGATGGTAACGTCCCAACGTGCTCTCTGAAAACTTAGAATGCTAACCATGCGATAATTTTAACCCTACTTTATTGACATTTTAATCATTATTACACACATTGCAGTATTACAATTTCTTACATAATATCAACCTAGGTAAAAATCAATAATTATATCAACCTAGGCAAATTTAGAGACTTGTATGATAGATACTTTTCGTTATGTATGTTATGTTTAAATTTTTGATGTCTGTTCTTTGATGTTTCATATTTTATATTCACGTTTTTCACATGTTTTTAAAATCTTATAACTTGACTTCATATCGAAACGTCGGAAATATACAAAGTCTCGACTAACTTATATCAATATTATTTGATTAATTACCAGGCAAAATGTATACATAGTCTCTTTATTATATTAACATCATTGTTATTATTATCCCCTACATATATTACATAGAGACCATAAACTATGGCTTAAATGTAATCCCACAGGCTGTGTAATGGATTCAAGTTGTAAAAGAACTATCAAAAGAGACATATATCCTATATAGCTAAGTAGTTCCTTGTGGCGAAAATTAAGTCGTTTATTCCAATTATAATTAATTAGGTTGGAAGAGGTGGAAGAACGAGAACTACAGTCTCCTACTTACCAAATTAAAGTAATCTAAACGTTATATTTTAACGGTCCACACGTGTTCAGTATAACTCCGTCTTATCATAAAACACGTGTCAAAATTAAATTGGAGCAATAGAAGGCAGTATCCTTAATTAAAACTTTCTACATAAACTCACACAAGGCAAATGAAAATAAAGGTAAATGAGGTAACATTGTTGCTATCTACAAAAGTACAGACAAGCCAAGGGCAACTCCCATTAGTGCAGTTGGTTTATGAGTTGTTCTGCAGAAATTATCCCTGCTTTAATTAAGGAGGCGTGATGTTAACAAAAATTAACTTGTATGACGTCACTTGTGCGTCATTAACGTATTAACGTATTAACGAAGCAAATGTCCAACGCAATAAAATGGTACGGTTTTCATCCTATACCATTAAACGCAATAATCTTGTATGTATGTGTGTGTGTGTGTGTATGATACGGTAGACAGCTTTAAGTTGCCAGCTGATATTTACGAGATTTTATATATCAATAATCGATTGATATATATGTCGACTTTCACTAAAATAATTTTGTATCGTAAATAAATAAAATTGTGAGGAAAACACATGGAAAACATCGGTACAGAACTGCTGGCGGGATCTATCGTCGGGCAGCGCAACAGTCTTAAAAAAGCGTGGGGTACGCTTTTTTAACAAAAAAGTGGTAACACAGTAACAAAAAAGTGTTTTTTTTTGGTTTTACCCGTGGGAAATTGATTGAGATAGGTGCCGACCTTAAAAAAATAGTTTTCGCTTATTATAGCTAGTCTGTTAGTTTCACATTTCACCACACGATGGCGCTACCAAAACTCTGTTAGGGGTTAACAATGTTTTTTTTCTGTTTTCATCCCCTGAGCGAGCTCGGTCTTCCAGGTATTATCTTATTAACAACGACAATCAGTGAGCCTGGAAAAGATAGGATTGTTGGACTCTAAACTTCATAATTGCAACATTATGAAGTGTATTAGTATTGGTGGCAAACGGGCATAACCTTTAAAAAATCTCGCTTTCAATTCAAGTGTCTACCTGTTTTATGGACATCAAATGATTGGTTTTGATGTTAACGTTTTATATTGCTGAAAAACATTGTTGGCTTGTCTTTGTTCATGTACAGCGGGGTGAAATAAGAAATATTTTTTCTTGATACTCTCTCAAGTGCACATAAAAGCCGAAACACACATTGGAAGATGTCAACAGAGCAGACAAAAGTAAGGTAGGGATGCATACAATCATACAACAACGCCTAAATTTTTTCCCCTAAATTCGAGGGTATTATCCAAAATATGATCCTCTCCTAAGGTGTAAACAAAAACTTGGCATTATTAAAAATTTATCGTGGAATATACTGAGGCGACTCCAAGGTCATTGCTGGCTTGAGCTTTACTTGAGCAACAGCTGCTCGCATTCACAATGTAACCTAACATTGCCAAGTCAACAAAACATTGGAAGAATTTCTACCCCATAATGATTCTAGAATGCATGCCTAGAAGAATTAGTGAATATATTTAATAACGAAATTAACAAATCTTGGTGGTGAAAAAGGAAAAAAAATGTTCCATAATAGAACAGGTTATTTCTCACTAATTTTGATATGCTGTACTCAATTGTAATTGAAATGTACATATTCCACCAGAACTTATTTGTTGTTACTGCCCCAAATTGGAAAATATTTGAGATTGTTGTTAGACATTGGATCAAACCATGAGATATACTGGACCGCAGTGACATTAGAATATACGCAGAAAAAGAATGGAGGGAGTCCATATACTTTTAGTAGGGAATACCGCGTGAAAATCGGCTTACTCATATAGAGTCCGGATTAAAAATCATTAAAAATAGTGGAAAAGGCGCTTAAAAAGCATATCGATTTTCCCAAAAAAAGCATTATCATATGCAAAAAAAAACATGAGATAGCATATATACTTTGCAAAATTGTATAATTTATAAATTATATATACATTTTTGATTTAGAGCTTTGTAATACGTTAATATTTAAATGCTTCAACAAAAACTTACAATAAATGTTTATCATTGAGAACACATGTTCAGTCAAAAAACTTAAATACTCTAAATAAAACAAACTTTTATAACATTTTAATTCATGCAAAAAAAAATTTAATAAACGAAACATGTATTTTTAAAACGAAAAACTTTTTACTAACTGTTCTTAATAAAAACAAAAGTATCTCTGTTTGAAACACGAAATTATTAAATGTTCATTAAAATGTTGCATTTTAATGTTCTTTCGTCGTTCACTTAAAAAAAAGTTTTTATAATTTGAAAAACTTCGAATTATAAAATGATGTTTTTTCGACATCAACACTGATTGCATCTATAACCAGTGTTACCTAAAACCATAAGTACATTACGCTGTCAAGAACTAAACATGTGAAATATCGTGATAACTCGATTTCCAAATGATACATGCATTGATTTTTCACCCGAAATATGAAATCAACCAACCCAACTTACATAAATGTCAAAATTGATAACTAATTGGTAGGCAACTAATCCACCTTCAATAATCAGAAAAGGGTACATTTTAGGTATAGAAAAACCTAATACCGTTTAACGGGGATTTTAATTCTACATTCGATAAGATAAAAATAATTGGCCATTTAAAAAAATCATAAATCCAAGAAGTTGTAAAGAACGTACGTAAGAATGTTCCGGTGTATTTCTGAAAAGTTCAATGTCCCAACTAATGGATAATGAGGTATAAACATTATCGCAAAAGTCTAATTATGAAAATTCGATTTTTCAAAATGTTGCTGCGGTTGCAAAATTTTTGCAAAAAATTCAATGTCTCGAAAACGATAAATTTAGGCCTGGCAAACGTATTATGAAAGTTGTTGAAAATTAAATGTAGAGTAATACAGAAAAAAAAATTGGGGTCATTCCATTTAAATTAACAAAGCTGTTGTCAAGTTCCGTTATAACCGGAACCGCCAGTTTATTGAAAATATTTTTATCTTTTAGTTTCCTTCCTACCATATTCAAATTCAAACTTTCAGACTTCTACTCTGCGTCTACTCATCATTTTGTAATTTGTTTGCATAAATCAAAATTAAATTGTTGTCGTTCGTTTTAGTTAGAACATTAATCTAAGGATTCTGCAATAGTTTGTTGCTTAGAGTTATTTGTCAACTTTTGTAGACTTTGTTGACGCAAAATTATTTGCGCATATTGCTTAACATTGTATTTTTTATCGCATTCAATCTAAAATTAGGAACAATAATAATGCAACAAGGATTTAATATTTAAATAACTTACAACGTGGCGTCTTTATACAGGCACTGAAAGATAATCTACCATTTTATTTTCTGCTTTGGCATTATTTTTTTCAAAACATTTTTTTCTAAAAAGAATAAAAAAGATGCAAATAAGCACAAAATATTAAGTCAAGGACAGAAATTACAAAAAAAGCAAAAAGCACATAAACATTAGTGCCAAATGTCTTATTTTTACATAATTGGTACATATTTTAATAAAACTTCTGTTAATAATTGTACACATAGGTACTATCGACTTATGCTTAAGTGGTAACAAACGTTGAAGTTTTGAAAGTACTAAATTTTCACCATTTCTTTGATGCAGCTTTGTGGATGCAAAATCCTGAAGAATGGGAACAAATAATACTGAATTTTTACTGCAATGTTCATTCAGTATATCGCATACCTTAGCGGGATAATGTTTAACGTTTTATTCAACGTGTATCATCGGATTTGCACTGTTTTCCTATTATATGAATTAATGTTTATTTATATTATTTAATTAACAATTTAATTAGTTTTTTCATTCTTTTTAATCATTCTGGACTTTAATTTATTTCCTGTTATTTATTATTTTCCAAATAAATTGATAGCCAATAAAATAAATATTAATTCGATATTTATTTTATTGGATATCAATTTATTTGGATTTTATTGTGATTAAATATATCCTAATTAAGCACACTTTGCTGTATATGTATAACATACATACCAATTGATATATTCGTTATATATTTGTATGTTACAGAATCAAAAGTACATTTCAATGCGGCACACAAATCTAAAATAAAACGATACGATGAAAGGTAACATTATATGCCGTTTATTTCGTTGAGTACTTTGTGAAAATATTAATCGTTTTTACTGTACTTGCTATATTACTAGTACGCAGATCGCCGTCAAGTTAGGTCCGTAGCTTGCAAATTTGTATTTACCACTCCAACTACCGAAAACATCTATTAGTATTCAATATTTATCATTTTATTATTGTTCTAACCTCTGTATGTTACCAAATATAGACTTTCTTGAATCTGTTTGCATCTATGGTTAATAATGACCAAAAACCTAATATATCCTGTTATAAACCGGAATTTGTTTTATTTATCCTCATAGGCAGCTTTCCCTAATAACTAAAAGTACCTCTTAAATGTAAATAAATAAAAAGTTAGGTTGAAAGTGTCCAAAAAGTTAAAAGAATAAAAATTGAATTATGTACATATAACATTTTACTGGAATAGTAAAAATAATAAAACCATATCGTCGAGCAGAATTAAGCAACTCTAGCACTTTATTACTGAGTTCCGCGCCCCAATAAGTGATTATATAAAATACTTAAATAAATTCAAAGAAAACGATAAATCAGAAATCACGATAAATCCAAGCCCAGAACATGGAAAATATAATAATAGTATAATAATAGTTTAAAAACATTTTTGTTGGGATTCTTTGGTTAATTTGTTGACTTGGGGTAAATAGGCTGAAGATATCGTCCATTCCTTCAAAAAATGACCACTCCAAAATACATTTAGTAAATATAAATGTTTGATGAAGTTCACAGCCATACAAAAAAAAACGTCATTTGACTAAACCATTTTCATCAACTTGCCACCAAAAATAAAGTGCACATTTTTAGCAGCCAAAAATGTGCTCAAAAATCTCTTCCTCCGAAAAAGTGCTCTTCTCTAAAACCACCCTCGCGATTGATTGTGCTTCAATTCAGTTGGTGAAAACTGTCTATTCTCAGCCGTCAAATATCATCAGCGCAACTGAATCTAACCATTTTGCCTATCATGCCAATAGCGAGCAAATCTAATTACAAATACAGAAAAATAACAATTTTTTTTATAATTGTATTTTTAATAATACTACATTTAACAACATCGGTCAACAAACTTACACTTTTAGTTTCCATAGAAAATAACGTATATGAGTTTAAGGCCAGCCCTATTTCATAATGCTTTTGTTATTTATTTTATTTTATATTTTTATGCTGTATCTACTTTAACTCCTATTTACACTTTTTATATCTAAAGTGCAACGGAATGTAATATTTCCATTTATAAATTAATGTTCACAGTATTCCTTTCTAGTATCCAACAGTAGTCCATCAATATAATAGGATCATATTCCCTAGTATCTTTAAGGTTTTACAACTTCTGGAATGTATTTGCGGAACAGCTCTCCGTGTTTTTCACTCAAATAAAAATGAATATTTAGGATGTAATAAATACTTTAATAATGTATTCTTTAAGTTGAACTTTACAAACAGCGACGGGTATCGTATTTCCTGTCAACTCTTTGTAATTATTTGCTTTTGTATTCTCAAGAAATTGGTGAAAACTTATACAAACCTGAACTCCTAGTTCAGGTGTACGTACACACTTATTATTTAAATGCATTAAAATACTTGTCGTTTTCTTAAAGTGACCATGTTTTAAGATTATGAGTTCGCAAGAGTTCTTTTCGTGAGGGAGTACGTTTATATTTTTAGAGTAAAATATGATAATATAGTTTAATATAAATTAAATGTTTTAATAACTATTATACATTAAATGTTAAATTTTATGCTAGTGTTTTGTGCTAGTGCCTCATTTGAATTTCATGTAATAATTTGCAATTTTTCCTGACAATATGAGCTATGTTAGTGACAAATACGTAATAAGAGAGAAATCTTTTTATGGAGACAACAAAAGTTTAACTATTGATTGACACAAACATTGCTTCAAAAAAATGTTTATTGCTACCTTATCATCTGCAACCACTAACGGAGTAAAAGCTTGTTAGGTTCTAAATTCCTAAAATAACATTTTGTTATGGCAGTTTTGTATATTTACGGTATCTGAAATCTAAAAGTAGATGCCAGTGGATCATAATTAAATACCAGTGTTTCGCAGGCCAACAAACATACGAGGGCTGGAACTTTAATGGTGGCAACTATGTAGGTATAGAGCTACAGGGTTGAAAGTTTTATTACCGTTCAATGTAGTTACCAGCGTAGTGTACAACCCATTTCCAGCGTTCTGGAAACCGCGAGATGCTGTTGGTAGCGCCCGTTCTGCTGTAAAACAGACTAGAATAAATCTAGTCTGTTTTAGATAAATCTACCGACGGTAAAAATCATAAAGGAAATTAGTAAACACAAATACAGTCAAATACAGAATGAGTATATTTGTATTTCTGACTGCATAACATCACTATCTGTTTATACGAAATGAAACTTTCGGGAATTAGAACATAAACCGATAGGTGTATGGACAAACATTCATCCCGATTTTGTCGATAATATAGATTGCAACTTCGGCGATTCTAACGCCATCTGTTAGTGGCATCTAGTTATCATGTGTTGCCATCTGGTAGCCACCACTAGATGCAGGATTATCTCGATAATTATAAAATTAATGGATTTTTAGAAAGTAAGATACTTATTGATTAAATATCGAGTTTTAGACGAACTTCTTTTTTACAACTGTCAATAATATTAATGATATAACTTATAAATTTATTAACAATTAATAAATTTGTAAATAACTTCTTTCTTTATTTTCAGGCACTCCCTTTTGGTGTCTACTCGACATAGTACCGATCAAAAATGAAAAGCGAGAGGTGGTGCTTTTTCTCGCCTCGCACAAAGACATCACGAACACCAAAATGGCGGAGATGTCGGAGTGCGAACTTTACGATAGCGGTAAGTACATAATCGTTTCGTCGTCACTGGCACTTAATCCTAACACAGCAACGACAGCACTCTTATTATCAGATAAACGGGTCAGAACGCTTCTTCCCGGAGGAGCTTAGTTGCTCAGAAAATATTTGAGCAACTTGACCTCTACCGAGTTCAAACCCTAATCGATATGTAGCTCATCAACTGGTGGCTAAACAGCAGCGCTTCTCCCCTTTTATATTATCTCACGTTCCTCAGATAAACAGAGTTGAATTGTGTACACTTTATGAAACCAAATATCCTTTGTTGTCACTGCGTGTGGCGAATATTAATCATTGTTAGTCGAGTAAGAGGATAATAATTAAAGTAATTGGTTTACTAAATTAACTTGTGGAATCTATATTGTTACTTATTAATTCTCTAACCTTCGAGTGGGCGCCGTTTAAATATTATCATAAGCAGGCGCGTCATTTTATTACATCGTGTTATATTATCGTGGTTAATATGTTACTTCATGGTAATTAGCACTTCACTTAACTTAATACTCCTTTTATTTAATAAAATAATCGAGCTTAATTACAAATACCAATTTTGCAATAACTTAGAATAGCTATAACAATTAGGTTCAAATTAAAAAAGGACGTAATGTGTTTACCCTATTCCGCGTGTGTTCTTTCCTTCAGTCCTGGTCTTCATAGAATTGTTGCGCAAATGATCTATAATGTATGTTCAGAAATGCACTTATGATGATAGGTTATTAAGATTCGTTCTTGGAGTAAGACTAAGCACTTGTTCCTTAAGTGGTTTATTCTCCTTGTGGGTTGTTGATATCTCAGACGTCAGAACTTCATGTTTGGCGTTCATCTGTTGTAGTTAGACACTTATGTCCTTAAACAGTGCCTCCAGCTTTGCCTCTAATTGTTCTGTGTTGGCTTTCACTAAGCAAGGCAATAACTTATTCATACGGCCCTGCGATGGATATTTTGGTCGTCCAACAGAGAAATCGTGGTCCGTTTTGAGGTTGTTTACTAATCTTTACTAAATTTCTTCGCTATCATTTCTTTCGTTTATCCTTACTTCGTCTCTCTTCCCCTTACTTGACATCGCCTCTTTTGTGGGGCAATTGCTCGATATCTCCTAATTTTCAGGTTTCATTTCGGAGAAGTGACAAATATATTTCAAATCGATTGAATGTGTAAGTTAATGAAAGAAAAATTCTCCATTGCCCGTAAAACCACTCCCATTCGACAGCAGTAAGTAAACCTTTTCGAACGTTCAAAAAGGAAGGCGATAAAACAAGTCGTAAAGCTTCTCAGAATTCTATGCCTTTCAAATCCCCCACATGAAACGATTCCAAATCGAGTCTCCTCAAAATTGCCAATTTACACGTGTTTTTACCGAAATTTTCAACCATATGCACATTAAAAGACCCTGTGTGATTCATAACGATCTCGCCCTGAACTTATTTCCAATGCTATTTCTACATCATCGGCCAATGCTAAGGGTCAACATAGCCGAATCAATTTGAAACTAATGCTAGCGATGTTGCTTGTTCACAACCGGTGTTATTGGCAACAGAATTTTAATTATAATAGGGTACGTATGGCGTCAGTGAAGTATTTGACGTTGAAACCATGGGTTAATGGCTAATAAATAAATTTACATTTTTAATGTAAATCTTTACTGTAGAGGTACTTCAACAGTAAAATTTCAAATTTCACAGGCGACTGCACGAGGGGCACAATGGGGTTCAGCGGGAAAGACCACACCCCAAATCCCTACATACTATCCTCTCTTGTTTCTCTTTAGCTATTCTTTTGCTCACTATCTCTTTGACATCACTCTACTGTCTTTTGTTGTATTTTTTAATCATCATTGACTTTTTGTTCTTCGCTATTATTTAAATTTCTACCAGTAGAATAATACATCATAAAATACATTTTCGATTCTTACTTTTAGTGTAAATATTAGCTGGACTCGATTAAATTTAAGTCCAACATTATTACAGATTTTCTAGGTTTTGTTATTAAAAACCGGAGTTACAATTTAACTATTATCTTTTATTTGCGAAATTCATCGCCACACTACATACCATAAATCTTACGTCATATAAGTGGATTTTTCCATTATTACCGTACAGGAGATTGAATGCCGCTTGTCTAAAATGAATAATGGGCTTATCCCATGGACTTACCTCAAGGGAAAGAGGAATATTAAAGTTTGAGCTGCTCTGACACTTGAACTGATGCAAATATTACCGAACAAATGATGTGGAAAACAAATGATGTGTGAAAAATGCCAAAGCTAAAGTTTTTATTCGTCACATCAAGAACCGAAATTTAGTTTTCGAGTTTTAGCTTTACGCTTGTGTTCATTTCCTGTTGGTTAGGTAAATCACAATGGTAGTTTTTGCTGTAATATATTAAAACCACTAAATCTATTGAGTACTTAATAAAATTACCCTCGTATGAGTCTAGTGCCCGGGGATATTACACAATTTCAATTAATTCCAAGTTGATGAACGCATATATGAGTTTTATCTTGCTAAAATAAATTTATATTTATAAATTTAGTTTAAAACCTTCTCTTTAAAATTCTCTTTTATCTTTTATGACCCATAATATTTTTTTGAACAGTTTGTTTTTAAGGTACAGATGTTTAATCCACAAAATTAGTTTTGCGGATTGAACAAAAAGCTGAAACGTGTGTGGTTACAAAGTTTCAGCACAATTCATGAGTGAAAAACTTCCTGCCCTCCCCTTCCTGAGGGTGTCCGGAAATTATGCGCAAATACTGCAAGGGCATATTATACAATTGATTTTAGGTGGGGTCCTTTATATATATATTTTTTTTAATTTAGGGCTTCCGTACAGAGTTAGAGGCATGTAAAGGGTAGATCAAGAATATAGTTATTGGCGTTATTCTTGAGAACGACATTGCCTACGTTTGATTTTTTTTTGTGTATCTTGTATTTTTAGAACAACATTTTAATATGATATTCTCATTTGCACCTGGTCATTGCAAGGGGTTGAAACGAACAACCCCTACCGATATTTACAAAAGAATTTTTTTTATCCGTCCGTTTTCTTGCGAACAAAGCAATCAGTCGTATAGCCCAGATGATTTGGAAACTTTTTTGATTCTTTATATTTTTTCGTAAACCGAGCGGGTTGCGAGATATACAGTAAAATTCGTTGCGGTGACTCGGTTCCATGCGAAAGCACGTAGCAAAGAAACAAAGCATGTCTTTAAATTACCAACAATTTTACTTATTTATGCCACGCTGTAACCATGGCAACGGCGATTTGCGACCGGCGGCTTGAAATTGGACCCGAAGAAACATGCTTGGGATCGACATAATACTTCGTTAATTGTAACCTCAAATCCCCCCCATTTTTATCTTTCTGTTGGAGAACATATGAATGGTGTATTTTCTAAGATGGATTTTTTTGGGGTATCTAAAGACATTAGTGTACAGTACGCCAGTGATCTGAGGCAGAGGATTATTAATTGCTGGGACATTATCAGAGGAAGGAGAGATCTATTCGCGCGAGTTCGTCAATTGTTTCTGAGTAGTCTGGAGTTGACTTGCGTAGAAATGTAAAGTTGTCAATTTGAGGCTAGTTTTTAAATTATTTTCTTTATTGCATTGTTGTTTTGTGCTTTGATTGTATTTTATTTTATGGTTTAAATTGTTTTTATGTAATATATCAGAAAGGAGATTTGGCCAAGCTGCCCAAAAATATGACTATTAAATTTTTTATTACAGTTTTTTATTTCTTTAAAATAGCTGGGTGTTCAAAGCAATGGAAAGCTAAAAATGTCGGAATGTAATAATGTGCATTAAATAACAAGGGGAAAAGTTCTGAAAAACCTTTACGAGTTATTCGATGAACTGTGCGGAGTAAAGTGCCTTACTTCGCATCTGTAACGTAACTCCTTTTTAACTTAATTTCCTTTTTAACAACTGTCAAACGATTTGAGGTTGCAATTAGCGAATTATTCAGTCGATCCCATTTCCAAGGCATGTTTCTTGGGGTCCAATTTCAAGCCGCCAGTCGCAAATCGCCGTTGCCATGGTTACGGCGTAGGGTACATACAATCAAATTGTTGGTCATTCCAAGGCATGCTTTGTTTCTTTACTACGTGCTTTCGCATGGAGCCGGGTCACCGCAACGAATTTTACCTTATATCTCGAAACCCGCTCAGTTTACAAAAAAATAGAAAGAATCAAAAAAGTTTCCAAATCGTCTGGGCTATACGACTGATTGCTTTGTTCGCAAGAAAACGGACGGATAAAAATGTTCTTTTGTATAAATCGATAGGGGTTGTTCGTTTCAACCCCTTGCGATGACCAGGTGCGAATGAGAATTTCATATTAAAATGTTGTTCTAAAAATACAAGATACACAGAAAAAAATTCAAACGTAGGCAATGTCGTTCTCAAGAATAACGCCAATAACTATATTCTTGACCATCCCTTTAAATGCCCCTAACTCTATACTCTCCTAAATAAAAAAAATATATATATAAAGGATCCCACCTCAAATCAATTGTGCAATATGCTGTTGCAGTACTTGCGCATAATTTCACCCTGTATATATGTGATTTACGCATTCTAAATTTGTGCAGACGCAAAATAAATAATATTATGCCATCTTGTATGTACAAGTTGTCGCGATACTTGTTTTAGAAGTTACTTTTGTTTCCAAGTGAAATGAACTTTTAAAAATACGTTGTCTCTTGCGATTTCGAACTTCGAAACCACGAGTTCTCTTTGTCTGAAATGAATTTCCCCTCAAGGTGTGCTTACAAACTTGTCCGTCATGGTTCATAACTTCGCGATTATTCATGATAAATGTCTGTGTATTCCATCTACAATATTCTGTGTAAGCATTAAAATTTTCGTCGGCAAACTTTGCTGCTTACAAACCGTCCCCGTTTGTCGCTTTATCAATTTTCCACTTTTCTCAATTTTAAAATTACTCGAGAACTTGTCTGGCTTTATGAAACCTCCAATTTCGCGCCCGGAAGTTTTGTTGTTCGATGGCTTCTTTCGTATCGCCTAGGATCGATAATTTTTTAGCTTTGGACGTAAAGTTTCAGGAGGGAGAAGTATTAACGTTATCACATAATTAACCAGTTGTATTAAAGTTTTAATTAAACTATTACGTTGGAAATATACTCCACATAGATGGTTTATCGTTTTCTAATTAGATAATTCTAAAAATAATGAGTAATTCTCTTCATTTCATACTAATATTTCGGTGAAGTCTATCACCTTCATCAGAGCGGAAAAACGTGAGTTTGGGAAACATATTTCAATAAAAAAAATCTGCATACATTTTTTGAAAAAAATGGAGAAAAGCTCTAATATGCGACAAACCAAAACCCCGAATAAGTGTGAGCAAGTCACTTATTTATAAACCCGCACATTCATTTCATGCATGTCTATTGATTAATTATCTGGGAAATTGATCAAACCGAACCAAGCTCGCTCTAGGCTATAAAATTTCGGAAACCTCTCATTTTCTGAAGTGCATAACAGAACTTTATCTTTGAACTATATATAGTATTCTGAGGTTATTAAATACTTTTGGCCGAAAAAAAGAGTAAAAATAAAAAGTAATAATACTAAAATGTATTATATCCATAAAACAAAAGTGACCACCAGCAAATAAATGGACGGACATTTCAAATTGCAAAATCACGGATTTAAAAATATTTTTTTCGGCGAGCCTCAATCAACGAATAAACGAACAAACACGCCTCTGTAAAAGTGCAAATAAATGCAAATTTGCAATTTTGCTGATTGCTATTTCGAACATGTTTTTGGAAAAAACTCTTCGTCCCTTTTTTTCTAAAATTGTAGGTATATTTATTGACATAGAAAGTGCTTCGCATCGCATAAGTTTTCGTGGCATAAATAAATGGCCTGGTCTAAGTCTAAAGTATACAACACCGTGATAAAATGAAGTAGAGCTATGTCACTACGGAGAAGGTGGTGTCAGTATACCGTTCCCAAGAAGATATATTGTGTCCATGATGAAATTTTTGATGAGGAAACGGAAAAGTTCACTAAACGTGATATTGAGCTTAAAACTCTGTGATGGACCGTTTCGTTCCGCTGTGTTGACTTAGAAGTTACCTTTGATCTGTAGGGGACGATATTGAAAAAGTTTTCCACCCGTACTACACATTGTCTACCCGTTGTAGTGCTATACGTCTACTTGCGTAGTCTACAAAAATGATGCATTGCATTTTCATTGCGCAGATGTTCACATTAATTACACAATAATTACTGAAATGGTATGAGTGTTGGCAGGCACTATCAAGGCCTAATTAAGCCGATCGATTTGCTGTATAATGAATGGGCCACTATTGGTACATCACAGCATGATGTAACGTCGTAGGTATTGCGGGTAATTCATAACACTTTAGACTGCTATGTTTCGACGAGTAATTATAGGTACTACATAGTACGCTGCACTACTGTCTACTGGCACATAGATCGTTCATTAAAGGTTATTCATAAGCATAAGTTATTTCAGACTAACGTACTTTGTTGCCGAATTTTAATAGAATGCGTGATTTATAGGTTTTGTAACCTAGTCGTATCTTAATTTAAAAATTTCTTTGTTTCATTTTGAACAGTATTTAAAAGTAACCTTTACTTTTATATTTTTGGAATGTTTTTTATCACCCAAATGATAATTGAGCCAACAGTTTTGATACGAAAACTACGAACACGAAATTTAAATTTAAGCTACTTGTGGATTAAGATAGTTGACAATTAGGGCAATTGACTATTAGGAGTGTTGTGAACTAGGACAAGGATGACCTTATCAAAGGCATGCAACATCAGTTTTACACACTAACCCACTTAAAACAGCTGAGCCTTGATGCATACTCAGTAACTAAGCTTATCTTTATTGTACCAGCGTATTTAAGGCAACATTACTAGTATATCCTTTTTAATTTATTGTCAAAGTTTGACAATACACTTTATTATCAAAGTTTCCACCAGGTTCAGGCTTAGAACAGTTTTCATTATAACTATTATTTCAGCTTTACTGGTTGTGTGCGATGCAAATTATAAAATACTTGTTGCTCTAACTCTTTGCAATTGAGGGAAATTTATTTAAATGTACACACATATCGACACCATAGATGTACAACATATCGACAAAATATCACGAGACTATGTGCGGGAAAATCTTGGACAATGGAACAAAACATCTTCGATAATAGATTATCAAAGGACGGAGATGTCCATCGAAATTAGTACCTAAACCAGAACGTCAAACATAAAAAACATCCAGTTAAATTTTTCCGTCCTAGATGTTTCGGCTCTTCGTCATCATCAGGGGCACTACAACAGATAATTAAAATAGAAAATTCATTTATTTACATTTTTGCTTATATAACTTAAAGCTAATTGTTGGTTAAATTATTAAAAATAGAACTTAAATGTTAAGGTGAACATGCGTCGGATCTGAAATTAGTGTGATTAATTGGTTTAGTTGTTAGGTTTTATTACCTTTTCTTCTTTCTTAGTGTTGGTTGTTAACTTACTTGGCATTTGGTAGAGATGCAGTCTCATCTGTAAGATTATCCTCTCGTCTGTTTTTAATCTCCTTTAACTAGTTAAAGGAAACTAAAAAACAGCAGGGTCGTTCGTAGACGGCGTACGCAGCGCAGGCTGGTACGTAGGGTCGGGTCGGTCAGTGATTGTGTGGGCGGTGTGGCCGTTAACGGAACGGGTCAAGTTAATGACAGATTTCCAGGTGTGGTGGAGGTGGAACCCTGTATCTCTATTGAGGTGATTAGGATATTTCTGGATTTCTATTGCTTCTAGGATTTTTCTTCTAGGATAATAGTGGGCTTCGCGAGCTATGATTTTAGTCTCGTTAAAAAACAGGACAGAAAATCCTTTTTAATGGCCTCGTTGGATTCATATGTTAACACTAACGTACGTTGTCCGCACTAGCGCAAGCGAAACTACTTGATTGGCCAGACATAAAAAACGTAACATATAAAACCGAATTGCTGGTTCATCTAATCTCGCAATGTCATATGAAGGACCATATGAATGCAACGAGGGAGGTGGTCGACTTAATAAAAAATGCGAACAGTAGAAACCGACGATGGGGACGATTTATTTGGGCGCATGGTTACAATTTTATGGAAAAAGCAAAAAAAAGGAAGAGCTTAAAAAAATGCTTATGCATAAATCCGACAGAATAAATTAATAGAAACTTAAAAGTGCTGTGTTCTTATTATTGTATTTTTTGACGTTTTGTCCCTCTCATTATGTAGTCATTTTGCTAGCAAAGTGCTCCCTCATCACTCACAAAATGTGATGCAAATTGATTTCTTATGTGAGAAAAACTTTTTTTTGCATTATTACCAGCCAATCTCTTCAGGGGCCCTGTTATTTCAAATATATCTTCCAACATATTTTCTCGCCACTGACGTGGTAGCACCTTGCCTACAAATAAATTAATTAAAAATATAAATTAGGTATACCATGTAAATATTTACCAATGTATTCTCTGCCTATATAATTAGTTTGACAGTATACTTTAGCCTCATTCATTGATACCGTTCCCTCCCACATCCGTAAAAAGATGTGGAGCAACACAAGCTTGAATATATTTATTCACATTTTCTTCTGCAGCTATGGGGCCTTGAAAAATTCTCGATTGTGACATTACTATTCCAAATGCATTCTCTATTATGCGCCAGGCACGCGATGACCTATAATCGAAGATGTTTTACTCCATAGTCAAAGATTTTCCTGGATATGGCCGCATAATATTCTCCTTTAAAGGAAATGCTTTATCGGCCACTATACAATACGGGAAAATAATGTTTGCATAACCCTCAATTGTACAGTGTGGGGGCAAATTTAATAGATTATCCTGGGAGGTTAACATTTTTCCAAATTTACTTTTGCTAAAATCGCTCTCTGAACCTGCAGCTCCAACATCAACAAAAATAAATTTATAATCTGTGTCACACATGGCCATTAATATAACACTGAAATAATGTTTATAATTAAAATATTCTGAGCCTGAACCTGGTGGAGCTTGTACGCGAATATGCTTTCCATCCAATGCACCTAAAATACAAGCAATACAATGAAAAATGTTACCTGTTTATTTTTTATAGGCAGCAACAGCAACCTATGCAAAGAGGGAAATTCCAATTTCTCTGGCTATGTTCACCCAATCTTCTGTTGTATATTTGATAAACACTTTTTGTTATAGGCTACCCCATATTGCCTGACAAGTTTCGTTCACTACCTTACAGGCAATAGCTTTCCCAATTCTGAATTGGGAACCTAAGGTTTGAAGTGGAGATCCTGTTGCGAGGAATCTGAATGCCTGTATATATATATATTTTGCATTTCTAAATTATTGCTCAAAACTATACCGTAAAGTAATGACCAAACGATGTTCAGGGTTTAATGTGCTTTGTGTTACTTCATTTAACAATATGTGGTCCAATCAAACGAAGTAAACTGTCAAATTGTTGAACAGTAAATCTCGTAAAATGAAAAAAAAACATATATCTTTATCACCTTATCTCATCTCGGCCATCAATTTATAGTAGTCACCTTGCTGTAAGCGACTTCTGTAAATTGGGCTTACTCATCATCCCAAAACATATTTCTTAGCAGTTGGTGTGGTAAAGAACGCAACAGAACACAAACCTTCGTTCACGATGCTTCTTGCATGCTGCAGCATTTGCTTCAGCCTACAAACGTATATTTGTTGCACCCATTGACATCGATACTGATACCAAATCGTCAATATCCATAATATTGAATGTTTTTAACGCCAGCTTCTAAAAGTCGTTTCGTACGTCAATGTAAACGGCCATGTGAATATTATGTGAATAACCGAATTATACGATTGAAATTTTTCAAGGGATTGTTAAAATGTTGCCCCATCCAAAGACCTAGTTAAAAGTAGCCCCTAGTTAAAAGTAGCCTCTTTGGAGAGCTGGTTTTTGCAGCTTTTTTCTGCCAGGTCATTTGATGTCCGCCCAACACATTATAATCCAACCCGAATTTAAAAGTATTATGTATGCATTTAATCAGGTAAATTTAGACCAAAAAAGGCTCTTCTGTCTGGAAAGTTTTGGAGAAGTTTTTCTCTTTCTTCGTTTATGTTTTTTGGGGTGCTGAACACGAATTTCTTTGCACCTAGTATCTGGTCTGCTTAAAAAGTTATAAGGGAAAAACAATGAAAAACTAGTTTTTTCCTTGTATTTGGTAGAGAATGACGCAGCGAACGCTGTAGTAACGCTGGATGGATACCCAGAAAATATTACTGAAATGAGTACTAAATTTGTTGAACGTGAAAGACGATCTCTCAAAACGGTATCTAATGAGATTGTTTTTAATGACACTATGGTGACAACGGTTTCTCAGGGGCAATTTCTCGCAGACAACAAGAACAAAAACCATTTAATAGCCCTGCTGATGAGTAGATTTGGCTCTGAAAAAATGGTTTGCAAGCAGGCAAAAAACATGCCGACACACTCATTATCCTCAAAAGATCTATTCACCACATGATGCAGTGACAAATTAACTGCCAAACACATCCTATTTCTGCATGCCAATGAGTGGATACCATCATGCCACCCAATGAGTGGATACCACTTCTGCATTGTACAGTCAAGGGAATACCTTCAAATTTTGAAGAAATTTGCCAATTTGCAACATGTGCTCGATATATTTAAAAACCCTGGTGCTGTAGCCGACGATGCCATCAATGCTGGGCTGTTATTTCTGGTACCCCTGTAGGGATTCAGAGGGAAAGCAACACCTTCCCTAAACAGCCTGAGGTTTAGGGAAGGTGCAATCGCTCCCTCCAACAGAAGATGCAGCTCGATATCACTGTCTGAAAGTTTACCGCCAAGTACAGCTATGGGGCTAGGTAACTGTAAAAAAGCTGACGAATAGGGCTGGAATAAAACAAAGAGAGACATCACACCCATAACAACTGTCATACCTCCCGCACCAGAAGCTGTTCTGTGAAAAATGTGAAAATAAAGCAGGTTTGTTTTGTTCGCTCCTCTTGCCCGAACTGCGATGGCCATTGTGACAATGTCAGCTCCTTCATTGCCGAAGATGACTTAGAAGCAGAGATTGACGACCCAATATTCCAGGACATTTTAAGTCAAGCGGATACACAACCTGAGCCATCAAGTGATGATGAAGAAGAAGATAATGAAGAGCCCCCTGTCAAAGAACATCAACCAGGCCGTTCAAAGCGACCAAAACGGCATTAATTGGAGAACAACACTGCATTTCTCTTTTTTTCCTGTTTACAATCCTCCATATATGTTATTATTATATTAAACTTATAATAGTTATAATTGTACTTAAATCAAATTACTAGAAAAATAAAAATTGGTGTTTTCATCTATTCGGAGTGCTTCTGTTTTCAATTTATTTTGTTAGTGCTTTAAACGGTTTAAATCTTCCTAAGCAAATATTAACATATTTGAAATGCAACTACAAATAACTAAAGAGCTTAGTGATTGAAGTGGATTGATAGTGATTCGATCGCGTTTTCGCCCTCCGATGATGGAATTGCAATATATCACTAAAATTCATTTTACTCGTATGCCAAAACTATTCATCTTAGACAATACATTGTATATGAAAAATATAGGATATTATCAAAAATAATTAACTATCTACCGAATACAAGCGAAAAACCGAAAAAAAATGATTTTTTCATGTTTTATCGCTTATAACTTTTTAAGCAGACCAGATACGAGGTGCCAAAGTTGAAATTCGTGGCGGCAAAGTTGAAAAGGAAGAAAGAGAAAAAACTTCTCCAAAACTTTCGTTATAACAAACTCCCAAACCCAAGGCATATGGAATTGTTTGTACCGATAGTAGTAGATCAGATCCTTTTCAAATAAGCAAACGTGTCATAATTATGGATGTGTATTATGTCAACTGTTAACTTTAGTAAGCTTCT